>VDFB02291366.1:0-20913 GCA_007258455.2 Sequoia sempervirens | reverse complement strand
TGGATCTTCAAAGGTGATAGCTTCTTCATTGATAAGATAGCCTTCCCTTAAAAAGGTAAGTGATCCAATTTTATAAGTGATAGGATCCTCCATGTGTGGGATAACTTCCTGATTGATATCTTTGGCTTGATCTTGTGGAATATCATATTTTAATGCTTCTTCAAGAGGTGTTGATGATTCACTGACCATGCAAAAGTATCCCTCACGATTCATCTTTGATATTCCTTCACAGGATACTTTTGATTCACAACTTCTATAGAAGCCTTCTTCATGACCCATTTTTGATATGTCTCTAGATTTTTCTATATCTTGATCATGTGTACAAATGTTAAGAGTAGGAGACTCTTGTTCCTTGGTAATGATATCAAGAGTATGAGACTCTTGTTTTTAATGAAGATCATCTATATGTACATTAGGAGTAAGCATCTCATGGGTAAATGGAGGAATATGTGCTATATGGATATGATCATCATTTGCGACATCTTGTATAGATAGGAGAGTGTCCATTAGATCATTGTAGTATCTTGGAGATACAAATTCTTGATCTTGAATGATTTGGGAATTTCTTTTGACATGCTTTGAATCAAGTTCTTGACATGTGTCAATTTCGAAGGATGGATTGCTTATAAAGGGTTCTTGGACATCTTTATTAGGCATGAAGTGGCTCAATATCCTCTTGATCTTGAGTGGACTTGGATCAAAATGTTGAGTTGATTTTCAATATTTGTAACCATGAGGTCAAAGGATGTTACCATGGTTCCTGGAAAGCACCATTGCTAGACTTTGGTGAAAGATGTTGATCATGCTTTAGAATAAATTCTTGAGATATGTCCTTTAACTCATTAGGTGATGTAGAGATATTTTTAACATGATCATTGGTCGAAGGATCACCGATTGTAGGATCAAATAATGTTAACACTCATTTGAATAGATCATTTTTGGATATTGTTGAGGGGTATTTATCATGATCAAAAAGTGACTCTTGAGGTATGTTGAGTTGATCTTCGGATGAGGTAGAAACATCTTCAAGGTGCTCATTGATGGATAGATCTTGTTCATTGTTTTCAACAATTGTGGTGGAGAGATTGTCAATGCTATCATTGGTGGTTTGATCATTATCCTTTGTAGTTATTATTTTTTGATCAATAAGGTCTTGGATGAGATTTTTGAGTAGAATACAATTTGATGTTGTTTGTCCCTTTATTTTGTGAAAATCACACAGGTACTTCTCATTATACCCTAGTGGTTTAACTTGAGGCTCTTGATAATTTTCATATACGGGTCCATTTTGATGAGATTTTCTTGTACCAACTATTGCATGACTAATTCAATTGGTCCCTCAAGTGGTGTTTATTTTCATTTGTTACCTTGTGAGATTTGTAATCTTTAAATTCGACCTTGTGGTGATTGATTTTGGAGATGTGGTGATTGATCTTGAGATGCGTGGTGATTGATCTTTGAGATGTGGAGGTTGGGTTTGTTTTCGATGTTGTTGATCTTGATATCCAACTTCTTGACATTGGAGATATTGTTCTTGATGTGGTTATGGACACAACTCAGTTTTTTGATGACATGGTTTAACAAATGGAAGAGTGTATTGATTTTGGGGTGGAGATGTATCTGGCCCAAATTCAACCTAACTATTTTGGTAAGGAAGCAATTTGATCTCAAAATTTGACCTTGATTTCCTGACACCCCTTGATATTGCTGATTTGGTTTTTGTTCGCTAAGATTTGGAATGTATACTTGTGGTTTTACATGGGATCATGGAAAAATTGATTTTGGACAATGTTTTGATTTGGGATGATGTTTAGATTTGGCATTATATGTTGAAATTGAATATTGTTGTGGTTGGGAATCACATTTCCTTGATTTAGGTAACTTTGATTTTGCATGGTGTTACCTTGACTTGGATCAATACATGGAGTCATTATCATGTTTTTTGGAATTTGAACAACATTTGTATGATTCATGTCATATTCATCCCTAAGTTTACCAAGTGTGGATTCAAAATGTTCAGCGTTTGGTAAAGTTGTACTTGGTATTCACATTTGGCATGTATGGATTTGGTGGATAATGTTGTTTTGTTGTTATTCATGAATTGGATTGTTTGGTTGATAGATTTGTGGTGTCAATTTCGATTTAAATCTACCATAGGGAAAGGTGTCTCCAAAATTTAGATTGGGCATACTCACATTTTGTTGTACCATTGAGGTTTGTAGGGAGATAATGATCCCATGCATGGATTGTATAAGTGTGAGTTTTGATAATCAATCGACATTGTAAGGCTTTGATAATTTGGTTGATTTAGACCACTCATGATGTATGAATCACGTTTATATTCCATGTTCTTCTTGTGTTGAGGTCTAGTTTGGACCGTAAAATAAGGATCAATTTTCAAGAATGTGGGAGGTGAACCTCTAACTCCTTAGATTGATCTAAACTTTAGGAACAAAAAAGAAAATCTAGGATGATAAGGATCAAAGGGTGATGATGTGGTAAATGAAAGATGGATGATGTGAATGATTGAACTCTTAAGAAATCTTGAAGGGGATACTAGAATTTAGGACTTTTCGATTTTTGATTTTTGAATTTGGTTAGGTTTGACTTTGGCTTGATTGGATTTGATTTGGATAGTGAACTCATAAACTCTAAGAGGTCAGATGTTGTCCTAAAGAATTTTTTTACAAAAGATGATAATTTTACTAAGTGTGTAAAGAAGGATTCATCTAGACACACCTAACCAAACAAGATGATTTGATTTGATTTTGGATTTTGGATTTTGAAAACTCATAAATCCCAAGATGTTTGATGTTATCAAGGGAAAGACTTGTTCACAAGGATTGATAATTTGAATAAATATGTGAATAAGGACACATCTACACACATCTAATCAAACAAGATGATTTGATTTTGATCAAGAGGATTTTCCAAAAGCCTAGCATGAATGATTTTTTTCAAGATTTCCAAGAGTTGTTGGTGAGATGATTTTTGGATTTGATGTTTGAGGAATGGATGAAAATTTTGATTTGATCCTAAGATGAACCTAGAAAGACTCTTGTTTACAAGACCTCGGTGTTGAAGAACATGCAATACTTCCTATGTGAGATACTCAAACCTTTGAAAGAGACTTGGATTTTGACAATAGTAAAATTAATACAAATTTGGATTGTTCCTTGATGCACGTTTGTAAAAGTTGAATGCCAATATTTCTCTAAATTTGTAAAGCATGGACAAATGTTTGTTGCAAAAAATTTGGCTAAGACCTTTGGACTTTAGTTTTTGGATCTTGATCTTTCGGGAAATCATTTGGAAAAGCACATGTGTGGGATTTAATTGTTACTTAGCTTTGTGTAATGAATTCTTTTTACCAAAAACACTCTCTTGATTATATTTTTTAAACTAGATGTCCAATGACCTAACTTCTTCTCATCCCACAAAGTGTATTATGTGGAAATCAAGGAAATCAGGGAAAGAGTTCCCTATTATTGACTTTAGTGAAAGAAAATTGTGATGTAAATTCAAATGTTTAGAAGCCTCTAAGGATAGAATCCCTAGGGAAAGTAATAACACTTCAATTTTGTCAAAGGTATTTTCCTCCTAAAGGGTTTGAAATTTGATGTTCATGTTGAATGTTTGTTTTCCAATGTTTTAGATCCAAGCAAAGTGTTTTAATTCCAAGAACATGCACAACCCTATGGATGAAAAGACAATATTTGTTGAATCCCCATTTGGATAAATCTAGCTACGCCTACTCTTAGTGGATGATTAGATGCTTGACCACACTGGCTCCCCTCCATGACACACACTTCTCAGGTCAGCCAAACATCAATACCCATGAAACTCCCATGGCATACTTCTCATCTCTACTAAGAGCCATAAAAATGTGGGGCGGCTTCAGAACAACCGTTCTTGCACCAACAAATAGATTAAGGATTTGGGCATTCTAGACAAGAGGTTTTAATAAAGGCATTCCATTCATGGGGGACCATCCATTCTGCAAGAGACCATTATTTCCCTTCTTTCCAGAACAATCCTCGTGATACTTGAACTTTCCTCAAGTACCCACACTTATATATCGGTTGGAAGTCACTTGGCTTTAGCATTTTCTCGGTTGGGTCGTTCCCTTGGGTAATTACTTTTTCCCACAAGGAAATCCCTCTAAGAATAAACAAAAGTGAGAAAACACATCCGTAGTTCAATCGATCTTTGTTGAGAAACAAAGAGAGAACACACATGATATATTCCACTCACACTTGCAAGTTTTGTCCAATTTTAAGAATCCAAATTGAATTGTGGAGGTAATCATTTATACAACTTAATATCACAAAATCCTTTTGATTCTCAATATCACCATGAGGCACAAGAGAAGCGCATACGTCTTTTAAATGATATAACTTTGGATAAGTGATTAAAAAACATAGAGACACATGTTCATTTTAACCCTTCAAAGCAAGAATTGGATTCTTTTTTAAGCACCAAAAGGAAATATGAAAGTTGTTTAAACAAAATCTAGTAAGTTGCCTAAGGTTCTTTTTAATCCTTTTGTGTTGTTCTTTCTAGAGCCCAAATGAAATTTATTGAGTCCTAAAAACATGAAAGATAGCAAATCCTTAGAAGAGGGATTATAATTTTTCCCCAAAGTGTTTAAAAACACTTGATACAATGAAATGATGGTGTCATGAATAAATCTTTGTCTTTGTTTCCTCCCTTCAAATTTGATCAAACCAACCTACAAAAACTGGTTAAAACTACAACAATAGAGGTAAAAAACCAGTTAGTAGTCACAAGCAGCCAAAATTGAACAATGATTTTTACCCAACTCCAACGACGCAGTCTATAGAGGCAATGCAGTTTGAAGAGGTAAATAGCATTGTATAATGCCACTGAAACTGATAGCGGTACTTTGCAACAAAACTAGTGAGCGCGATTGCGGCGCTGTTTGGAGTTTAGAAGTTCGGTGGCAGAAAATTGGCCCAACATAGTGGTTTGAAATTCAAATTTCTAGGTGGGAATGGCTCAGCATCATGGTTTGGAGTTTGGTAGTGGTGCTAAATGGCATCGCTGGACTACTAGTGGTGCAATTCCTCTATCAACGACATACTTTTCCTATAGACACAAAAAGTTCAAAAAAATGACAAAATTTTGAAGAAAAACGTGTTAAAATCTTCAAATTTTCCCTCCTTCTAGTGCCAAAATGTGAATGGTGATCGTAGACCTGCACAATCATGAACAAACAACACAAAATTAGTCATTATACAAGTCTAAATCAACATTCCACATAAGATTCATTTGAAACATGAAGAACAAGAAATAAAAGGAAGAACACAAATAAAAGCAAATTAAATCTTATTCAAATGCTCAAACTCTCAATCCCATGGGGGAATTGGTGCTATTTTGATGTGGAAAATATCCCTTTCCCAATTCCTTGCTAGCTTTGATGAAGATTGATGATCTTGGATGAAAATTCTCCATAACCTAGCTATAAAAGATGAAATGTGGATGAAAATGGATGAAAAATCCTAAGATTGTGGATCCAAATGAGCATGGTAATCTTACATGGATTGTGGATGATCAAATGAAATAGAGGAGGCCTATATTTATAACAAATAAGGATGGAGGATTGGATGAATGTGGGGTTAATGATGGACCAATGGCATTGTGCCACTTGTCAAGATGCTAATGGAAGGAGGTGGAGCACATTTTGGTCAATGTTCATGATAAATGATATCAAATTCAAATTTGAAATTTGAAAGTGACATGTTGGAGGGAGAAGAAAATGGAGTTAATGCCACTTGGCTCAAGGAAAATGACATGTAAGAGGCTTTAAATGCCATGTTGGATGTACAAACCCTTTTGGAGGGATTTTTTGAATTTGAAGAATATTCCCTTTTTGATGCCTTTTTGAATGAACATAGAGATTTAATAAATCAATTAAAATGATTTTCATGAGCAAGTTGCAAAATCTAGAGGATTTGATGGATTAGGATTAAGATTAATCAAGATTTGATTAATTAAGAGGGATTCTAGTTGATTTGACCATTTTGACTTAGACTTGTGGATTAATTTAAATCAAAATGAGAGGAAAATGATTTAGACTTAATTAAATAAAGATTTTGATTTATTTCATTAAAGAGGGATGATGTTAGATCAAATAAAATAAAGATTAATTTATTTAATTTAACATAATGACTTTAAAGACTTAATTAAATCAAATGATTTATTTATTTAATAGAAGATAATGACTTAATCAGATAAATTTGATTTATTTAATTAAGAGATGAAATATGATGAATTTAATCAAATAAAGATTATTTAATTAAATTGATTAGTAAAGGAGATGATTCAAGATGAACTGGTGTTAGTAAATCAGGATCAGGTGTATAGAATCAATCTGTACATTTTACATGTCTACATTTTTCCCCTCATTGAAGCAATGTACCTGCTACGTTGGTTCAAAGAATAATCCTTGCTGAGATCAAAATTCAAAAAATTTCTATTTTTTTCAGATGCCCCAGTGGAAAGAAGTATATTGGTACATTCCCCCCTTGAGAGTTCAAGCGAAAAGTTCAATTTGAGGGTCGATCTCATGATAAAAAAGTTCAAGATCAATTCAGCTCATAGAGGACTAGAAAGCTTGAATGTTTGATGTAGAAAAATTTGATGATGTAGATAGTCATTGACCATGGGTAGCCTCATGTATATTTTGATATAACACACATATTCGATACTTGGATAGAAATGTTAGTAAAGATAGAAGAATAAGAAGAATAAGATCGATATAAGTGGAAGAATAAGATGGATGAACCCCTGAGTCCAAGAAGATGCAGAAGTTCAACAAGTCCATGAGTCATTGAGACTTTATTAGATATGGTGATGAATGATGATGATGATGTATGTTTTGTAGACATTTTACACAAAGGATAAGTTGACTGAATAAGTTTTTCCACAATTTTGTATACATTGATAATAGACCATAATTCATACCTTTATGTAATTATTTTAATAGAGGTAATAAATCAATAGTACTGATATACATAGACATTCTTACACAAAGGTAATGGATCAATAGTATTAATATGCATAGAAATTCTTACACAAAGATAGATGCAAGATGATAATGATATCGATTATACAACTATTTTCATAGTGAGGATATGGGATGATACCTTTAATGATAGAGTACTGGAGGAACCAATCACTGGTTCCCATTCTAGGTCTTTCCTTATAAGACCCCCTTGGTGCTTGGCTTCACCTCTCTAACCTATAGGCCCCTGCTCATGACTAGGTGCCGCTGTTTTTTTTCCCAACCACTCTTCCATCAACAAGCTGTCCTTCTACCAAGCCAACCTTGGTGCTACGCCATATACTCTCCATTGGTCTTTAGTCTTCCTTAAAGACCAACTCCTCTCCACACTTAACTTGATTCTTGCAGGGGTGTGTAGAAGTTGTAATAGCTTCAAAAAGGTCAAACTAGGATTCCTATTCCAACACAAGACTCCAACTAACCATCGCTTCTTAAAGTCCCCTCCTATGGTTAAAAAGGCTACAATCCTAAAGCCCCCAATTAGGCCTCTTCATAGAGAAAAATGCAATTTTCTTCAAAACCCGCCAAAGGACCTAGATTTTTCATTTGGGGTTTGTGATTCCCATACCCATGCCTTAAAGATTCTTGAGGTTTTGAGTCTGTATAGGCCGTACACAGCTCAAACACAAAAAATGGTTAAAAACCTAGGGTTTCCTAACTTTTCTGGCTGATTTCGGACTAGTGAAAATTTCTCCCTCCAAACGGCCTGTTGGAACCTCCTCCTAACCTTCAAGCATATCCAAGACCTTCCCCTAAATTCTCCAAAAATAATTCCTCAAAAATCTTTATTCCTCTGCAAGTTATGCTACTTTTACTCCAAGTCTGCCCCAACAAGACCTGCATTGGCTCGCCTAGGGCAAAGCTTTTCTAGCGCCTCCTACACTGCCACAAACCCTACAAGCTACCATATTTACAAGGAGGGATCCTAGACACAAATCCCAAAATTCCGTACAATTTGTACGGTGGGAAGGTTCCCTAGGACTCCATTCTTTAAAAAATTCCTGTTATAGGCCTGAAAATGCTAAAAACAAACTATGAACAGGTAAAAGATGAAAAATGATTTAAAAAGAAAAATAAAGGCACACCAAGCTTGTATAATATGAACACTACATACTATAAACACAATGACAGTGAGTTTATTCCATTAAAACTCAAGAAGAACACAAAGAACAAAAAAATTGTCTCTTGAATGTTGTTTTCTTCAATATTGCAAAAATTTTCCAAAACACTATATCCTCCAACCCTAACACAAGGTCGAAGCATGCCTTAAATAGGCCTTCCAAACAATTTAGATGCTTGGGTCGAGCTCAAAGATGACCTAATAATGCAATTTATAAAACTTGTGTTTTCAAACATTTGACTAGGTTGGTAACCAAGAAAAATTAGAGCTCCAAAACCCATTCAAGATTTTCACATCCTAATCCATTGATCACAAAAGATCAATTTTTATTCCTACTCCACCAATTGCAAACAACATTGGTCAACATGACCAAAAACAACACAACAAAACTATAACTCTAAACAAAACTTCCAGGAAAACTAATATTTTCCCAGGTGCTCCTGCACCATTCTCCCCCTCTCAGCACAAATTACTAAGGAGAGGAAGGAGTGACCAATGATAGTTCAATACCAAACTTCTTGAACTGATCTTCCTGTATCCAAGTGGCTTCTGATTCTGGCTTGTTCTTCCACTTGATAAGGTGCTCCATGTACACCTTATGTCTTGTAGCTTTCTGCACTCTTGACTGCAAGATCTTCTCTACCTGAAGCTTGTCTTATTGAGGAAAAGTCACATTACTGATATCCTTGAAGATTTCCTTGCTGTTCTGATCCTCATCATTGATTGATCCCTTGTACTTGATCAAATCAGCAACATTGAAAACTGGAGAGATGCCAAAGTCTTATGATAATTCCACCTTATATGCATTCTTGCCATATTTGGCCAACACCTTGCATGGACCCACTCTTTTCATCTGTAACTTGGTTGCCATTCCCTTCTGCAATCTGGATTTGCTGAGGTGGACCATAACATAGTCCCCAACTGCAAATTGCACATCTCTCTTTGACAAATCAACTTTTTCCTTCAACTTTTGGGTTGCTACTGTAACTGTGTTTTGACCTGCTCCTGAATCTCTTTCATGGTCTAAGTGAAGTCCTCTGCATGTCCACTCCTATTCTCCATAGATCCAAGGTCTCTAATTTCACAAATTCCTCGTGGGTACATTCCATACACAACCTCAAAAGGACTCTTCCCTATATTTCTATTGACACTATCATTGTAAGCATATTCAGCTTGGGAGATAACCATATCCCATGTCTATCCATATTCCTTGGTTAGACACCTTAGAAGATTACCCAACACTCTGTTAACCACCTCTGTTTGACCATCAGTCTGAGGATGGTAGGCTGATCCAAATGACAGATTTGTTCCCAATCTGCTCCATAGAGTCTTCCAAAAGTGACTCATGAACTTCACATCTCTGTCAGAAATAATGCTTAGAGGTAATCCATGGATCCTCACAACCTCCTTGAAGAAAAGGTGTGCTATGTAGCTTGCATCATGAGTAGTTTTGCAGGGAATAAAGTGACTCATCTTGCTAAATTTGTCTACAACTACATAAACACTATCAAAACTAGTCTTGGTCTTAGGAAGACCTACCACAAAATCCATGCTCACACACTCCCATGGTCTGTTAGGAATGGGTAGGGGTTGATATAACCTAGCATTGCTAGCTCCTCCCTTAGCTTTCATGCATATAACACATTGTTCCACATATTTTCTAACATCTCTTGCCAACTTAGGTGAATAATAAAACCTTTGCACTAGTTCTAAAGTCTTATTGATGCCAAAATGCCCACTAATACTACCATTATGCTTTTCTTGAATCATATTTCCCTCATTGACCCTCTTGGAACACATAACTAATTACCCTTAAATAACAGTCCATTTTGCAATGTATACTCAGAATATTGGCTATGAAAATGATTCTCAAAATCATAGCATACCTTGTAAGCTTCTGAGAAGTCTTCATCCTCACCATATAGGTCTTTGAAACTCTCTAATCCAATGCTCTTCAGTTGTATCTCCTGCACTGTCAACATTCTTCTGCTTAATGCATCTGTAACCTTGTTCATTTGTCCTTTCTTATGCTTGATAGTGAATGTGAAGGCTTGGATGTATTCCATCCATTTCAAATGCCTATTACTTAACTTCTCTTGGGTGTTGATATAACTAAGGGCCTATTTATCAGTAAAAACCACAAACTCTTTGGGCAACAAATAATGCCTCCACTTCCTAAGGACTGCACTAAAGCATATAATTCTAGATCATAGGTAGAGTACTTTTGCTTGGCTTCATTGATATTTTCACTAAAGAAGGCTACAGGCCTACCTTCTTGACTAAGTACTCCTCCTACTACTACTCCACTAGCATCACACTCAACTGTGAACAACTTGTCAAAACTAGGCAACAATAGAATAGGTTGAGTTGCCACTTCTTGTTTCAGTTTCTAAAATCCTTTATCAGCCTCTTGAGTCCACTTAAACTTTGTTTTCAAACCACCTTTAATAGTATCTAGGACTGGTGCACATATGCCACTAAAATTCCTTATGAATTTTCTATAGAATTGAGCCAAACCATGAAAACTCCTTACCTTTGTTGTTGTGGTTGGTGTGGGCCAGTTTAGGATGGCTTCCACCTTGCTTGGATCCATCTTCAACATTCCTTGGGATACTACAAGCCCTAAATACACAAGTTCCTGCTTGAAGAACTCACACTTCTCTAGATTGATTCCCAACTTCTCTTCTTGCAACCTTTTAAGAACCATCTCCACATGTTTCAAATGTTCTTCTGCTGTCTTACTAAAAATCAGTATGTCATCTAGGTATACTACCACAAAAATCCTTGTGAAATCCTTAAGCACTTCATTCATTAGTCTCCATGAATGTAAGAAAGTAATGAGAGCCACAAATGGCTCACTTCCTGCACCTACTTGTTCAAAGTCAGTTTCCTTCCACTCATCACCATCCTTAATCCTGATCTGATGGTAGCCACTCTTGAGATCCAACTTAGTGAAATACTGTGCTCCTCCAAGGAAATCCATCAAGTCTTCTATTCTAGGAATTGGAAACCTATACCTAATTGTGATTCTATTTATTGCTCTAGAATTAGTACAAAGTCTCCACTTACCTCCCTTCTTTGCTGCTAAAACCACCGTAATCGCATTGCTGGCCATGCTCTTTGAATCAATCCTTGATTCAACAATTCTTCCACTTGCCTAGCTACCTCTAGGTTCTACTCTAGTGTAAGTTTATATGCTGCTTTGTTAGGCAATGAAGCTCCAAGTATGAAGTCAATTTGATGACTTATAGCTCTCTTTGGTGGTAAAGTTGCAGGTGTACCATCACTAACTATGCTCTTGTACTTATCAAGCAACCTTTGGATTGCTTCTGGTAAGACTGTCTTTTTAGCCTTTTCTTCCTCTTTGGATTGCATCATGATTACATATCATTCATTCCCTTGGTGTAGGTCCTTAAGGAACTCCTTGCCACTGCTCAACATGATGTTTGGTGCCTTTGACTATCCTTCATCTTCCTCTGTCAATGACTGCAGTTTGAAGGTTCTTCCGTCCTTCTTGAATGAGATGGTGTTTTCTTTCCCATCATAAATGGCACTTCTGTCATATTGCCATGGTCTGCCCAGTAGTAGATGACATGCATCCATGGGTAATACATCACAAACCAACTTGTCTTTATAGCCTCCAATTGAAAATTCCACCATTACTTGCTCATTCACTAAAACACTCTGCCCTTTATTCAACCATGTGACCTTGTAAGGGTTATTGTGAGGTACCTTCTCCAATTTTAGTTTAGTTACTGCCTCCTCTGAGATTATATTGTCTATTGAACTAGAATCTACAATGACTTTGCACACTTTTCCAAGTATCTTGCACCTTACTCTAAAAAGAGCTCTTCTTTGCTTAGGTTCCTCTTTGACTGGTTGTCTGATCAACACTCTGTTAAACATCAGATTCTCTCCTACCTTAGATTCTATATGACTGATTTCAGATGCTTTAGGACTCATGGTGTCCTCTTGTGCATAGGCCACTCTCTTTTCATTGCTTGATGATGATGCTTTCTCCGGGCACCTATAAGCAGGGTGACCTAGTTGGCTACAATTATAACACTTCATGTTTGCAAAATACAGAATTGCTTCTTCCGCCCTCTTCCTCTCGCTTGGAAACCTCCTCAGGTCCTCTTCCTCTATTAAATCCCTCCTCTTGAAGATGTTTCACCTCCATGCTCGCGGAGCTTAGATTCTCCTTGGTTCCTTTGATCATTACCTCTACCTTGGTAAACTACCTCACGCTGTCCTCTTTGATCTCTCGGCCTTTGCTCTCCTCGGGCCTAGAAGATTGATCATGCTTCCTCTTGTTCCTTTCTTCAATCTTGATAGCCAACTGATAGCATTGGTGTACTATTTTAGGACTCAAAAGATCCATCTCTTCTTGGATGTTCCATTTTAAGCCATTAAGATACCTAGCCACTTTTAGGCTCTCATCCTCTGTTACATTAGATCTCAAGCAAAGCTTTTGGAACTCTTCAGTATAAGTGTTTACATCTTGGTCTTTCTGCCTTAGGCTTTGCCTCTTCTTGTGCAATTGAATCTCATAGTCATCTGGCATGTAAGATTCCTTTACCTTAGCAAACATTCCTTTCCAAGTTGATATGGGCTGTTGCCTTCTTTCTCCCTTTCAGTCTGAACAAACTTCCACCATGTCAAGGCTGATCCTCTCAATATTGACTTAGCAACCTTCACCTTCTGAGCTTCAGTAACTCCATCACACTCAAAGTGATTCTCCATGCCTTCTATCCAATCCATGACTAGGTCTACTTCCATATTTCCACTCAAAAGTGGTATACTTTCAAGTTCTTTTCCACTCAAGGCTTTCAATGCTTTCAAGAAAGGCTCTTCCTTCAAAACAGGGTCTGGTTCAGGGGTCTTGTCCTCCTTTGCAACCTCTTCTTCTTTTGGAATTCTTCCCTCAAGCTGTGCACTTCTCATTTCTACCTCAAGTTGGTCTATCCTTTCCCTCAATTTCCTATTATCTTCCTCCTGCTCTTCAACCAATTGTGCATTTGTCACCATGATGGTAGTATCACTTGACTCAACTTCTGACATATATTACTCTTTCCCAAATCTTTTGCTCACTCTGATACCAATCTGATAGGGAGTAGTTGGAGGAACCAATCACTAGTTCCTACTCTAGGTCTTTCCTTATAAGACCCCCTTGGTGCTTGGCTTCACCTCTCTAACCTATAGGCCCCTGCTCATGACTAGGTGCCCTTGGTTTGTTTTCCCAACCCCTCTTCCATCAACAAGTTGTCCTTCTACCAAGCCAACCTTGGTGCTGCGCCATATACTCTCCATTGGCCTTTAGTCTTCCATAAAGACCAACTCCTCTCCACACTTAACTTGATTCTTGCAGGGGTGTGTAGACATTGTAATAGCTTCAAAAAGGTCAAACTAGGATTCCTGTTCCAACACAAGACTCCAACTAACCATCGCTTTCTTAAAGTCCCCTCCTAGGGTTAAAAAGGCTACAATCCTAAAGCCCCCAATTAGGCCTCTTCACAGAGAAAAATGCAATTTTCTTCAAAACCCACCAAAGGACCTGGATTTTTCATTTGGGGTTTGTGATTCCCATACCCACGCCTTAAAGATTCTTGAGGTTTTGAGCCTGTACAGGCCGTACACAGCTCAAACACAAAAATGGTTAAAAACCTAGGGTTTCCTAACTTTTCTGGCTGATTTTGGACTGGTGAAATGTTCTCCCTCCAAAGGCCTGCTGGAACCTCCTCCTAACCTCCAAGCATAGCCAAGACCTTCCCCTAAATTCTCCAAAAATAATTTCTCAAAAATCTTTATTCCCCTGCAAGTTATGCTACTTTTACTCCAAGTCTGCCCCAACCGAACCTGCACTGGCTCGCCTAGGGCAAAGCTTTTCTAGTGCCTCCTGCACTGCCACAAACCCTACAAGCTACCATATTTACAAGGAGGGAGCCTAGACACAAATCCAAAAATTTTGTACAATTTGTATGGTGGGAAGGTTCCCTAGGACTCCATTCTTTAAAAACTGCCTGCTACAGGCCTGAAAATGCTGAAAACAAACTATGAACAGGTAAAAGATGAAAAATGATTTACTAAGCAAAAGAAAGGCACACCAAGCTTGTATAATATGAAAACTACATACTACAAACACAATGATAGTGAGTTTATTCCATTAAAACTCAAGAAGAACACAAAGAACAGAAAAATTGTCTCTTGAACGCTGTTTTCTTCAATATTGCAAAATTTTTCCAAAACACTATATCCTCCAACCCTAACACAAGGTTGAAGCATGCCTTAAATAGGCCTTCCAAACAATTTATATGCTTGGGTCGAGCTCAAAGATGACCTAATAATGCAATTTATAAAACCCATTGTGTTTTCAAATATTTGACTAGGTTGGTAACCAAGACAAATTAGAGCTCCAAAACCCATTCAAGATTTTCACCTCCTAATCCATTGATAATAAAAGATCAAGTTTTATTCCTACTCCACCAATTGCAAACAACATTGGTCAACATGACCAAAAACAACACAACAAAACTATAACTTTAAACAAAACTTCCAGGAAAACTAATATTTTCCCAGGTGCTCCTACCATTTAACAAGTAAAATCAATTTGGATAGGGATAAATATAAAAAAAGGTCTATACTTTCCATCTATAATGCACATAGATTTAGGGCTTTAAACTTAATTACATAATGAAAGTTTTTATACAATGCATACCATTAGTAGTAACTTAACATGTTTTTACCCTTATAGATATATTAGAATATAATGTAAACCTATCGATTATGTAAAGTATACCCAATGACTTACAGGTTTCATACACCACCACCAACAACATTCTGATGACCACATAATAATAAAGAACAACTATTAAACAAAAAAACCATTGGGAATAAATTTAGTAGAAATCTTAATTTCATTTAACTTTTTCAAAATTGATTCAAATAATTTTAAATATGTACTATAGTAACTTGAATATTTTCTTGATCAACCTTCCAAATTATAGATTTTTTTCCAAATTAAAAGAGACACGTGCTTCACAATTTGAGCTCATAAATAAAAATTTTGTTGTATTTTTCATTCCATATGTCAATATAACACTCAAATACCACTTGTAACAAAAAAAATTCATAATAATATAATATAACAAAAAACATGTTACAAATAATTGATAACACTTTAGAATATTAAACCACTTTGAGGGGGAAAACCTCTAAAAATAATCAATAAGAACATAATTCATAATACTACTCACTACCTCCTATATATAGAAATCATTGTAATATTCTAGTTTCTTAATTGCAACGAGGCTAACTTGGTATATTATGCTTCTACTTATATTTATAATAGACTCAATTAATGATTATTTAGCTCATATTAGGTTATCACATATCCCAATACATACTATAAGATAAGGGTGTAGCAATAACTAATGTGTTTTAGACTACAAAATTAAATACACATGTTTATTATTTTTAATTTTAATAATAACTGTTAAAAATTCTTTATTATTAAATATATTATACTATTATGTGGAATACCCTAATTTAGTAGTTTTTTTTTATCTCATTTGAAGTTCTTTTAATCTTATTTACATTAAATTTGATCTTCAATGTTTAATAATTCAATAATTACCTAGCCCTTAGTATTATTGACTAATGATAATAATTGTAGGATAAATGCTAGTTTGATTTATTTGAGTTCTAATAGCGTAATCTTGTTTCTTTTTAAATGATATGCTTACTCAGAAATTTATTTTGATATATTTTATAAATATAGTGTAGAAAGAAGTTATCCGATATTGTATTGTTTGAGATGCATCAAAGGAAGAAGAATAAGGGGAATGCGAAGAAAGATATATTGCAAGGAATGATGGATCTAGTTGACTCCAATGGTGATAGATTGACTGAAGAAGAAATTTTGGATACCTTAACATCTCTACTTTTAGCAGGATATGAGACTACAGCTAGTGCAATGACATGGTTGCTCTATTACTTGTCCAAATACCCCAAAATCCTCAAAAAAATAAAGGTACATAACATTTAAATTATTGACTTAAGTAAAAATGTTTTATTTGTAATTTTAGCTATGTTTAATTGCACGAGTTTCACCCTTAATTTTACGGTATCATAATATTACTTCTATAAGTATTCATCACATAAAAGATATCTTAATTCAAAATTGAATGTCACAATATTACTTCTATATTTATATGATTATGTAAAATTTATTCATTATTTCTCAACATTGCTAGGAAGAAAATGGTTCCATTCGTGAAAACAAAGGGCAAGACATACCTCTCACCTATGATGATGCGAGGAAAATGACTTATACTTCTAAGGTTGTATTGAATATATTAATAATTTTATATGTTGGTGAATTTTATTGAAATGTATGCATAATTATTTAGCAATATATTTGATTTTAAAAAAATATAGTGTGATCATAATATATTATTTTTTCAACATGTTGAATAGAAAACTAAAATATTGGAAGCATTTAAACATTATTATTGATGTTTACATTTTATTGTGATGTTTGTTTCATTGTTGATGTAGGTGATTGATGAAGTTATTAGACTTGGAAATGTAGTAAATTTTTTGTTTAGGTCTATGGACAAAGACAAAGAATTCAATGGTAATTTTATCTTTATTAAATCTATTGATAATTATGAGTTTTTATTTAAAATTATTTCTTTCAAGTGTAAAATAAAGATTTTTTAATAGATTATTTTGAAGTTTTTCGTATTGGTATAAATAGGTTACAAGTTTCCAAAAGGTTGGAAAGTAATTATTTGGCTGCGTACCCTTCATGTTGATCCTCACTATTTCAATGACCCCCTCGAATTTAACCCTATGAGATGGGATGTAAGATTTAAAAATTTAATTCAAAATTTGGTTTCATTTTGAATTATAAAATTTCTTTAAATTAATGTTGATATTATGATGTAGGGATTTAAGCCTAGGCCAGGTGTATATAACGTATTTGGTGGTGGTCCAAGACAATGCCCTGGAAATAACCTTGCTAGAATAGAACTCTTCATGTTCTTATATTACATGTGCATGGATTATAAGTAAGATTATAATTCTTTAAAGATCTAAAGATTAATTTTATATTTTATTTATGTAAAGCATATTATATAGTTGAAAATATTGTAAAAATTATATGTTTTTTGTTTCTTAAATAGGTGGAAGCTTATGAATCCAGATGAAGAGATATAGTTTATACCAAATCCAAGACCAGCAAATGGTGCTAGAATAGAATTCATGCATAACTAAAATTTAATGGTCTTTGTATACAACTCAATATTCTGTTACATTCATATTTATATTTTCATATAATTTTTATCTATGTTGAAACAAGAAAGACTTTCTCCCAAAATTTCATATAGATATCCTTATACTAATGTTTTATATTAGAGTATATTAAAATAAATTGATAATATTTTATTAAATGAAATAAATTGATTTCTTTCATTTTAGTAAAGATAAATTTTATCATGTTTACAATATTATTTTATTTTAAAAAATGAAATTTATATAGATAGTGATTCATGAGGTAGGAAACACTTCATTAAAATCTCCCTTTCATAGATATTTCTTAGAATGTGTTAAACATCATTTTTCGATAAAATATTTTAATTTCATGGTATTCTTGAGATGCTCATTAATAGAGATTTAATAATTTTATAACCCTTTTCCTTTTCTAAAGATTTTATTTTAATTGTGATGTTTTAAAACATGTTGTTAGGTCTCTCTCCCTTTATAGAATAATATATCAAGTTCATATGATGTGTCATATTCTTGGAATTAGTTTAATTTTATCACTTTCTCTCACAAATGCATCTAGTTTGGAATTAGTTTGATTTTATGCACTAATGATAAATTGAGATAAATATGTGCTATAATTTCTAAATCATGTACATAAGGATACACCACATATAATATAGATTTTTCTTTTTCATAAATACTAATACTACATATACAAATGGATGGTAGCTAAGAAAATGATGCATTGAGAGTGTTAGAACCAAAATTTAACCTCAAATTTTTACTAGTTTTCGCCACCTCATTATGACCATTTTATTTTACACCATGTGCATCATCCCTCAAAACCATCACTTTTTCCTAATAAGCTTAAAAGTCTCATAATTATAATCTCCTTAAATCTGTTCCACTAGAAATATTATTCAAAAATCACCCTCTCCATAGTTGCTATCTTGACACATACTGTTTGCAATATTTTTACTCTACTAAAAATGCAAGAAATCAAGCAAAAGACCAAAAACAAGCAAAACACTCAAGATAGGGCAATGAGGAGTTCAAACCAGCATATAAAGCCTCCTGTTGTGTAGATTTTCCCACAATGTTCGATTGGATGTGTGCTCACTGAAAATTTTGGTAGCATAGCAGCACTCTAGTAAAAAAATGGGTGAGAGAGCGAAAAAATGGCTAAGTGTTGGATAAATAGATTAGGGTATTTTTGGATGAATGGACAGGATTAGATCTTGGAGATCAATGGTTGGGAGAGGGTTGAACCACTTAATCTTGGATTAAGTGTGTGCACATGTTTAGTGGGTAGGTTAGGTGGGGATTAGGATTGGGATTAGGATTAGGAAAAGTGATGGAGGATGTGACATGAGGGGAATTAAATAAATAGATTATTTATTTAATTCTTTAGAGGAAAAAGGGATACGAGATGGGATTAAATAATTAAAGGTAATTATTTACTTTAGGCTAGGATTTAAAGATGATAGAATAAATAAATTAGGATGAAAGGATAAGGGATAATGAATATTAATTAAATAATAGGGTATTATTTAATTAATATAGAGGATATGACATTAGTCAAATTGGGGGTAAATTGACCAAATCAAAGTGGTCAATTTTTCAATGTCTACATTTTTCCCCTCTTTGAGATGGTGTTACGAAGTAGTGTAATTTCAAAGAATATTAAAACATAGAAACTGGAAGAAGATGGTTACATTGTGAAAGATGTTGCAGTCATTCAAAGGAGTGACTAAGTAGAAAGATGACAGGAACAAAGATTAGGGATTGAGGATGCCCCCTCGAGAGGACATATAGGTTCAAGAGAACACAGGTGTGCTCTCAAAATGGATGAGGTGATGTGAGAGTAGATGGGGAAGGTGATGCAAAATGATAGATAAAATATGGAATGGGAGGATGAAGAGATAATGTGAGGAGAAGATAAGAAGTAAGCAAGCACAAATGGATTCAAGGAAAAATGTGATGTTACCCTAGTCAAGCTACAAGCCAAAATGGATTGATGATGGGTGGAGCGTTGTTGATGAGGGAATAACATATCCCAAAACAATGCAAAAGGATAGGGAAGGATACATTCTAATGATGATGAGGGAAGGATACATCCCTAAACAACACAAAAGGATAGGGAAGGATACATCCCGATAAAGATGATAAAAATGTTATTGATGAGGGAAGGATACATCCCAAAACAACAAAAAAGGATCTAGGGAAGGATACATCCCAATGATGATTGGATCAAGGCTTGTAGCAAATCTAGGAATAAGACCAAGGATGTGATTAGATGATCTGTGCTAGATTGAATGGATGAGGTTGGATTGAGATGTGAGATGGCTGAAATGAATGAAGACGATGGAGGAAAAGATGCTTAGAATATCAAATCTATATTGTCCTAAGAATAGTGAAGAGATGATGAAATGATGAGGATTGATGAAAATATGCTTAGAATAACAAATCTATATTATCCTAAAAAGAGTGAAGAGATGATGAAACAATGAGGATTGATAAAAAGATGCTTAGAATAACAAATCTATATTATCCTAAGAAGATATGATGAGGATAGAGAAAGTGGAGGGATGAAAAAAAATAGGATAGATAGATGAGGGGGAGTGGTAAAGGATGCTTGGATGAGAAATATCTAGGGTGAGTGGATGGGAAGATGGATTAAGAGTGTCATATCAAAAATTCCATGTAGTGAGCACTTAATTTGATATAGCATGATATACTATGCACTAGGGTATGAGGAACCAAGGTGACATCATATCACATGCATAGGACTAACACAACAAACAAAAAATTAGTCCAACATCCTAAAGTCAGAGGGGCTTTGGTAGGGCCAATGTTGGAAAACCACAAACACAAGAGGTTGTCCCAGTGTAACACAAGACCACAAAGGATCTTGGTGGGTTCCACGCAGGACAACCAGGAAGACAAGATCATGCAAAAAATCAAGATATGCCCCTATGTTTACCTATCAAAGCACACCATGATATGATGGATCGTGGCGACCCTGAAAAAGTATAATAGGAAGCTCAAATGATAAAAAAAATGCCAAGAGTATCAAAAGATCAAAACAAATTTCAAATGTCCTTTGCCATAGGATTAGTAGGGTGGATGAGATTGATGTGGTTTGATTAGGAAGGATTCATCATGTTAAGACCAAAGATGGAGGATATATTAAATGACTAACATGACTCAGGATACTCGAAATTGATTGAACCTCACGATAGTAAAAAAATTTGTTTGTTAGGAACCAACTAGGTAGGTACATACTGACTACACTCCACATGAAACCAAGACGCACTTAAAGACCTTAGGGGCCCGAGGGCCGACAAGATTAGCCTTCTCCTACTTGAAAGTGCAAAGCCCTCAGAGTTCAATAAAAGACCAGCAACCCACCTCATGGATAAAAGTGGAAAAGAGGACA
>VDFB02291365.1:0-24372 GCA_007258455.2 Sequoia sempervirens | reverse complement strand
ATGGTTGAAAGCACATAAAAAGATACTTTTTCGACTCCATGCTATGTACATGCTTTGAATTATGCTTTGAAAGACATTGGCAAAATCAATTGGGTGAAGATAGCAATGGTCAAGGCTAGAAACATACAAATGTTTTTATGTAACCAAAATGCCATGGAACATGATAATTTTCTAAAAGATCATACCCCCTTTGATCTCAAAGTTGACCATCTATATCACAACTATGCAAAGGACAAAGACAATTTTGAAAAGCATATGAAACACCAAGAACTCCTACTGCTTCTGAACGAAGATCCCACCATACAATATTGAGGATAATATGGAAATGCATATATCAAATTTTGGGATAACATTGAAATGCATATATCAAACTGCCTTTCAAAACCAGCATATCGATCACCACAACCCTAAAAATAAGACAATGAAGATAAGGTATGACAATTCATTTGCAATTTCCTAATCATTGAGAAAAGTTCTTAGCCAAAATTGACCTCAAATCTAGACACTACAAGCACCTTCCCACCCACAAAATTGAAGATAGCATTCAAAATCAAAGATATTTTTGAGCGGCTAGTAATGTTGTTTGGGCTCCTCAATGTCTTGGTAGTATTCATGTGGTTTATGAATGATATTTTACGATCCATCACTGATCTGTTTTGCAACTGTCAGAGTACATTTATCAAACAACCTCCAATCCAGCAGTGTAAGTGCTCATTAGCCATCAAGAGAATGGAATACATTAGCCTCATTGTTAAGTATCAAATCCATAATGATGAAGCCAGAATATAATTCATTTGAGAATAACATTTTAAAATGTGATAGAATACAACTTCTTGGGTTAACAAACATGTGGAAGATATCTAAGTTGGAATTCTTCCATATTGATTGAGATCTCAACAATACCCTCAAAGACCCACAACAAGGTCATCTTCAAATTGCTATAGAAACAAGACTTCAATGAGCTCAAGCATCTCCTTTGTTATGCAAAAATGCTGGCAATTTAAAAACCAATAGCATAATGGGACTGAGATGGATGCTTCTAACTATGATATGGACTCTACATTGATGATAGAGGAGCACTCCAAATCCAATCACTTGCAAGTTGCAACTATACAATTTAGGGTTCCTAGCCTATGACTCGGGTCACAAGGTTCATGCTCATTTCAAGTTTGGTGAAGAAAATTTTTTGGAACAAGTTCATCAACTAATATAATTTGGGAACAAAATTTGTAATTAAATTTGAATAGTATAAATCTGCATTTTTTTATTATTTTTAATGCAGTATTACTAAAATCTAATTAAAACCTAAAAGCTAATTATAATTAAAAATTATAGTTTTAAATTATTAATAACAATTAAAATAATAAAAACTCAAGCTAGATATGAACTAAATAAAAATACTATAACTTGATAAAATCAAAAACTTGTTAAAATCGATCAACACAAAATTGGTGAGAAGGATTGATAGCAACGGGGTGTGTTGCGCGGGCATGGGCTCGTGGCCTATAACAGGTTGCGGCTGCATGCTCTTTTGCCTTGTTTGCATGCGGGTTATTCTTGGTGCACAAGTGTTGGGAGTTCTTGAAGCTGCGTGGGAGGGTTTTTTGCTATGGTTCAAGGGTATTTGCAAGTGTCGTGGAGTGGTTTCTAAGTGCGTGGTTGTCGCTTTTGCTACGTATACTGTAGATTCTTCTTTTGTGTTTTCGTTTTTTGGTGCTTTGGCTCCGGGCTATGCATGGAGCTGGATGTTGCTCCTTTGGATTTAGGCATAATGTCATTCTCGGATGCGGTAATGGGGTTTGATTTCTCCCCATTTAATCATGCTAAGGCTGCAAGTTTTGCGAACAATGCTTCAAATGGTGCAAGATCTTCATGGGGTGCTTTCTCTCGAGTGTCAAAGGTGAATGGTTGTTTGGCTAAGAGTGAGACCTGCCCGATTATGTTTTGAATAAGTTTGTGTGGCCTAAGTGCAACTTCTTCCTATGGTTAGTTGCTCGTAACAGATGTCTTACTTGGGATGACCTTCTGAAGAGGGGCTTTCAGAGCCCCTCCATATGCCTCCTTTGTGGTAGTAGTGAGGAGTCTTCTTCACATTTGTTCTTCCAGTATGCTTTCTCCAAATCTATCTAGCACCTTTGGTGGGCGGTGTGGAAACACTCTTGTGTGCATGCTCTTTCCCTTATTGATTTTTGGAGGACATTGGGGAGGCCCCCTACTCATTCTTTCCCTCTCCAAATGGCGTGGACTATTGGGCCTTCATGCATTCCTTGGCAGATTTGGTTGGAGAGGAATCACAGGAGTTTTCAAGATAAAAAGTTGATGCTACTGCAAGTTTGGCAACAGATTTTTGGTATGTTTCAGAAGACTATTTTAGCTCATTGTGAGGTTGGAGCTCCTCTGGATGCGAGTGAGGTTGTGGTGCTTCAGGGTCTGGGTCTGAATGGTCTAAGTTGCAGGAGGACTTGTTCCAAAGGAAGGAGACATCCCAACAGGAAGATCCAGAGAGATGGTAGGTGGTCCCCACCTCTTGCTGGGATTCTGAAAATTAATATTGATGGCTCTTCCAAGGGAAATCCGGGTTATGCTAGTATTGGAGGTGTGGGGTGAGATAGCTCTAGGGCTGCCCTTTTCCTCTTCTCTGAGTATCAAGGCCACCAGACTAATAATCTCATGGAGGCTTTAGCAATCCTTGTTGCTCTGGAAAAGGCTTGTGCTCTTGGCTGGCATAGGTTTATTTGTGAGTCAGATTCACAAATCATGATTAATTTATTAAACAAGCAAAGTTTTGATGGGGTGAATTGGCAAGTGTCTTCGACTGTGCAGCAAATTCTATAATTATGCAGTATGCTTGAGATGGTGTCCTTTGTTCATATTTTGTGGGAGTGGAACAATGTGGCGTATTGTCTTTGTAAATGGGCTTCTGAGTTTACAAATGACTGGAAGATTGATGGTTGGGAGCATCTTCCCAAGGACTATGTCAATAAACTGAAGATGTTGATTCATGAGGATATTCATGGACCATGAACAGGGTTTGGTTTTCTTGTTTGTGTGGCTTGGTGTTCTTTGGTCCTTGTTGGTTGGGTGAGCCTTTTAAGCTCTGGTTGGTTGTAGTCTTGCTCCTTGTACTCTTGGCTTTTCTCTAATGGAATAAATTTTTACCCCCTTTTATTAAAAAAAAAACTTGTTAAAATCAATTAAAATTTGATTAAGATTTTTAAAACATTTTTTTTTTATTTTTTATTTTTTTATTTTTTTAGTTACAGATATGCTTCACATTGCTACTGCTCTAATCCCTCCCTACATCGCTCTGATGCTAATAGCTCCTGTGGGTGTGACGAATCTCTGGTTGTGGGAGAGCTAGGCACTTTGGCATCGAATTGAGTGACGGTAGGGGCACATAGCGGTAACAAACAAAACTTTAAAGAGGCCCTATATGGGGCTAGGGTTCATCACTCCTCAACGGCTTTGTTTCAATATGCTCACCTGCAAGTCCCCTCCAACCGGTCCCAATGTGGTGGCAATGGAATTACTGAGTTTGATTTCGGGGAACAACAACATCCTCTCTCAAAGGTTGTCTCGAGGTTTGGAGATTCGACTCAATTTGGACCTACATTGCCTCTATGCCAATCAACCGCAACCCCTAAAGTTTGCATGAATGGACTAGTTCGTGACAAGGAGAAATTCCTTTAGAGGCACGTGCTCATTTGCAGATTCTCAAGGCTCTAGCCCAATTTAAGCAATCTCCATGCATGGATAAGGGAAAATTGGAAATCTTTGAAGGATGAAATCTGTATTACTATTTTCCCATGCGCCAAGGGGTTTTTCATTTTGGAATTTGAATCCCTTGTAGAAAAGAAGTGGATGCTTGAGAATGGCCCATGGATTTATCAAAGTGATTTTTTATGTATAAAACCTTAGTTCCCTTCATTCAACCCTCAAACTAAGACTTTCTTCTTTGCCTTCTTTTTGGTGCATCTTCATTATCTTCCCTTTCAGTTCTGGGAATTGGATTGCTTGCAGGCTATTGGTAACTATTTAGGTAGGTATCATTGCAGCTCAGAGGAAACACTTAATTACCAAAATGAAAAGCACAAAGGAAATACTGAGAGGGGGGGGGTGAATCAGTATTTCAGAACTTTTAAAAACTTTAAACCAGATTGAACATGTAAATCAGAAATCAAGTCATAAAGAGCATTAAGAGTAACAGAAAACACCAAAAATAACTCGAACACCAGGATTACGTGGAAAACCCTTCCGGGTAAAAAACCATGGCAAAATATTGATTTTCTTTCTTCAGAAGGGCACCAACCCTGTTACATAGGTGAGCTACAACCCACCAAGAGCACCAACTCTCACAAAGCACCAACTTCGATTTGCAGAGGCACCAACCTCGAATCAGCTGAAGCACCAACTTCAATTTGCAGAGGCACCAACCTCGATCTAGCTGAAGCACCAACTTCAGACTTAAACTCCTAGAATCAAAACACTGAATTTCTGATTTCAATCGATGCCTTTACTTGTACAGTGAGGCTCTCAACCATTCACACTCTCCAAACTCAGAATTTTCTGCTCTAAAACAAATCATGCAATCTGAACATTTACATTGATCAAACCACCCCCAATATGCACACAAACAATCTGCAACCTCAAACAGATTTGATCATATGTCAGGCCACGTCTTCTGTATTTAACACACAAATATAATGCTGCTGCTCATCTGTCAAAAGTCCTCTATTTTTAATATCTTCATAACACTGCTACTCTGCGTCTTCATACAGAAATACCATTCAGCGCACACTACACCCTTCAAAACTTTCCCACTTGACTTCTCACCACATCGTTGAATAAATGAACACGAAAGCTTCGAACAGGTCTCCAAAGGGACTTCCTTTTAACACCATGATATTCAGAAGAATATTGGGTCAGACTTATGAATACTTATACCGACACTTAAACTAAATGAAAGTCAAGCAAGAATTAGCTCTTTTCAGGTCTGAAATCCAAACGCTGCTCACTCATACTGAAACTTCTTTCTAACAACTTCAACACTGCAAAGGTCTACTCGAGGATGTAAACATCTCACTATGCCTTAGAAAAACTTGACCCTCCAGTCTTCATGCCTTTTATAAAGCTTGCATCGCTTCAAAACTGCCACACTTAACACTCAGCGTACTAACAGCAACTCCTATGAGCATTCTCGATATAAATGTTTTCACAGAATGACCCCAGAGCTCTCGACCCTTTTAACTGAGTTCACATGTAAGTTCACCGCATTTTATGAATGATAGCATCGATATCATAATCTTCAAAACTTCATCATACACACAAAACTAAGTGAAAGATTTCAATATCATATCGCACAGCAATATAATTTAAGCTGAAGACCACCCATAATGAATAAGCTGCTCTGTATATTTTCTGAAGCTTGATACCAGGAAAGTATTCACGACTCCACCATCAATCTCAAACCTTTTTTTTTTACTGAAAAACATTCAGCACCACAAAAAAAAAAAATCACACACGTAATAGAAAGAAGATATGCATAAGAACAACTCCATTCAGAATTTTTCGAGGTCCCCTGTAACTGTTTTTAAAAGATTAATAATTCTGGAGGGAGCCGTCGATATGAGAAAAATATTCAATGCAGCTAATAAATCTCTCTGCCAGATGAAACCATCGCTCATAAAGAAGCACGTAAACTCCGGCATCAATAGAATAAAAAAAACGTCTCAAGAAGATTATCGAAGACATCTCATCACAAGCACAGCAGTAATGTTTTAAGAGAAACATCTCTATTCAAATTGAAACCGCCACTCATCTTAAAATGAGTTTGCTTTCAGAACATTAAGTCGCCTTCAAAATAGCTGAAGTTGTCGCAAAAATAGTATAGTCATCGGTTGGGAATATTGGAGTCAAAGTTGCATAGACCAATTGCAGGGAGAATTCAATAAAAGGTTGCACATAGCCGCTGCACATAATAAATCGCAATTCTCAAAAATAGCTGCCTCACATTCAAAATATCAAAAGCAAATAAATGAAGCCGTCACCACTAGAGATCTGGAAAATATCTTCAAAGGAAGCAATAAAACAATAAAGAGCACGTCTCTGTCACTTATTATGAAACCCATCATAATAAAAGGAAACCGTCACTGAATAGAGTTTGAGGGAGCCACCTTAATTAATTCCCATATCAAAGTCGCCTCAGCATAACGCATATCAAACTGGGCATAATGATGGACATTGCAAGAATAAAAATCGTGCCTCAAAAAGGAGTCAATATAATTTTTCAAACAAACACGTCCCACAATGAACCGTCTCATTAAAAAATAGAAATCTGGAAGAGCACATCCTCCAGCCACTGGTCTTCAGTGATAAAGACTCTGACCCGACAAAGAAGAAACCGTTAGTCCACCAAGACCCAAAAACTAAAGGCCATTTAACATACTGAATTCAAAGAGAAACGTGGACTCCAATACATTCCCATTTTCAGGTCTCTCAAAAAGTCATTGCCAGAAATTAATTCAAGCCAACACAAATAGACAAAAGTATTGTCTTCAAGCTGCTCCAAAAATATTTCCTCAAACATTTATATTGAATAAATTTATAGAGCTGTCACATAGAAAGCCAGTCGCTCAAAATAATTATTCTCAGCCCAGCACTAAGAGAATGAGTGATTCTCATTAATTTTCTTTCCCATTTGATTGACAACACCAAATAAGACATTTTCAGATTTCACCGGAATACTCTATTTGAGGAGGACTATAGAGACATGTCAATGCACAACAGGGCATGTCACCACAAATAAAGGAGTTGTTGCCAAGAAACAGTGAAGCCAGTTGTCACATGCACAAACCGTTTCAAAAGATGGAAGTCCATGTCCATATAATATGCCACGATAAGAAAAAAGGCACTATATGTATTCTTAAATAAACAAGTCCTCATATTCACTAACAAAGGATTCGACCTCTTGACCAAATAGACTTTTCAACAGCAGTAGGCTTTTTCAAACATGCTGACTAGGCACAAATGATGACAAGTAGACAAGCAAAAAGCTTAAGCACACACCCAACCAGCTGAAGTAAACACCCAAGCAAGTAGGCAAGCAGGTCAAGCACCTCAAGCAGGCAACCAGGTAGCTCAACCTTGACATCAATGACAAATTATTCCAACACAAAATTCCACCTTCGCGTGCATGTGTGGAACCTATCCAATGGTCTCCCTGTGTAGGTATCGTTGTTGGTGGGAGATCACTGTTGGAAGTAGACCGTGGACTATGAGAAAATTGCTTTTAGATGCAAGAAATGCTACTCTACAGATCATTATATACCCCAATGTCAAAAGTTGCAAGGCCTGGGTAAGGGGATGGAGCCCTCAAAGGGTAAACCCTCCTGGTGGGTGGGGGTTGAGCCCCAACATTACATCATTACTCCCAAATCTCAGAATGGTGGTGATCTTCGCCTAGCTTCTCCCAAGGATTGTCCAAGGCCCCCACCCCCTTAGACATCCAGCAGTCCAACCCCCCTGGTGGGAAATCTCAGGTTGATAACACTAATTTGGTCATTCTAATTGCCTCCCCAAACTCAAAACCGGAAAACTCTGAGCTATTTCAAGATCCCATGATCACTAATATTGATGCATGCTTTGTTGAAAGCCCAAGAGGGAATGGCAATCAAGATCTCCACACAAATCATAGTTCACCTGGGAAGGATTTTTCCCCACCAAAGAACAGAGCTGACCCCTTGATTTCAAGGAGAGACTGCATTAAGGTATCAGAGTTTGCTCTTACTAAGGAGATCCTTGACAACTTCAGCTCAAAATATCACTTCTCCTAGGGATGGGAAAGCTGCTAAGAAATTAGAAATCAAATGTGCAGGATGCCAATGGAAAATTGGACAACAATGCAAAGGAAGAAGAAAAAAGAGGTAAATTTCAGCATGCATCTTCGCTCCCAAACAAAAAGTGGAGCAAAGCCTTTAGCTGCAATTGAACGAGGCCCCTCATGTGGCTTCCCGTTTATGGGTTCCCATGTAGGAGCGGTCTAGGATTTTTGACAGGGATGAGGTCCCCTATTTGTGGCCTCACCTAGTGTGGGCCAAGCATATTTTCCTATATGAATCAATTGATGGGTGTGGCCCCGATAATGCCACTTGAACCAATCAAAAAAAAAAATAGTAATACGCTGCCAATAGTAACATGGTGTGATGGTTAAATTGTTGTGGTGTTGTTCTTTCCATCAAAGTTCAAACCCCAATGGGGTGTTATTATTGAATGTAACACATTGGGGATGAGGTCCCCCGTTTGTGACCTCAACGGTTCATAGCTCCAGTTCAAAGCATTTACCCCTAAAAAAAGTAATAAATTAAAATTATTTACAAATCTTAATAAATAAATATAATTATTATAAAAAAAATGTTACTATTATTATAAATCTTAATAAAAAATAAATTTTATTATAAAACAAAAAACTAAAATCAATCATAAAAACTTCATAAAATATTAATAATTTTATATCAATCTAAAAAATTTGAAGTAATTATATTATAAAATTAAATTTATATTTACATTTCTATTAAAAACATAAAATTATTTTTAAAAATAAACTCAACAAAATGTCTATATATAATTTAAATAAAAATATAAAACATAAAATATAAAAGAAATGAATACACAAGGAAATTCATATATAACAGTTTATAAATATAAAGCAAATGAAAGTTTTATTAATAATAAAAAATTTAAAATATATACCTATTAATGAAGAAATTGATAAAAGGTGGAAGCATAATTCTTCTTATTGGAAACCTCCAAAGGCAAGTTTTTTCAAATTAAATTTTGATGGAGTAGCTAAAGGTAATCATGTCTTAATTGGGATAGGGATTGTGGTGGGTTCTCCCTCAAACTTATTCATAAGAAGAGGCTATTCTACCTAGGATCAAAGTCGAATGATGATGTTGAAGCCTTGGCATTGCTAGGTCTAAAGCTAACAAGTGCCTTAAGCAAGTTCCCAAGTGACTATTCAAGGGTGTATGAAGAATTCTTTAAAGGGTTGGAAATTGAGAAGCATTATGGAAGTAACTCTTATTAGCACAAGATGTGTTGGCTTGTAAGATGATGGAGCGGTTGGGCGAGAGTAGGAGCGGTGCTCCTGGTTTGAATTCTTCTAGCAAAGTTGGAGACAATGAATCAGATGAAGACTCGGATGATTCAAATTCCAAGTTCGGTTGGGTTCAGTGGAATGAATTCTTCTTGCTAGATTATTGTAGTTTGTTCCTTTGGCTTCGTGTGCCTAAGGTGATTAGTGTTGGGGAATCCGAGCCCTCCAGTTCGCTGGAATCTGTCGCTACCTTCGTTTCTGCAACAGTTTCCCTACATCGAGAAATGGAGAGAGCGAGTGGGGATAGGAGGGGGTTTGGGCTTTCTTTTAAGGAAGGTGTTAGTGACTCTAATTCCATTGTCAAGGATGTTGGTCTTTGCTTTCCGACTCTTCTTTTGACAAGCTCTCGTGTTGGTTTTGGTTGCTAGTGGCCAAGTGGAACTTCTTTGTTGTTGCTCGTGCTTGGACGGGGGGTTTGGTGGTCTGGGGGAGCCTCTGTGTTGCTACTCGATCCTTGTGGTATGGCACAGGTCTGTGTTGGGCTTTGTGCCTTTTGGGTTGAGGGGGGTTGTTTTCTCCCCCTTCTTTTCTGCAATCTTTTTGTCTTGGTGTGGGAGTCTCTTTGCTTTGTGGAGGCATGCTCTCCTCCCTTGGTTGCGATTCCATTGTTGCTCTTGGGTGTCACTGCTTCGCTTGGGTCTATACTTCCGTTTGCAGCTTCTTTTGAGTGCAAGTTGGATGGTTGTCTTGCTTTCTGGTTGGTTTATGGCTCGGTTGGTTTTGCTTGCCTTTGGGATTTTTTGGCATTGGCCTTAGGTTTGTTCCCTTGTGTCATGCCCTGTTTCTTGGTTGAAGCTCCCTCTCTATTTTGGAGCATGTTTTTGTTGAAGTTTTCTTTGTGGGTGGACCCTAGTTTCTTGCTATCCTGTTCTCATAGGATGTTTTTGTTGTGTTCCTTCCTACTGAGATCTTTATTTTGGTTCCCCTCTTGGGATGCTATGCTCTTTTTGCGAGTGGGGATTGATGCTCTGTTTCTGCAAGCTTTTTTCGGCCTACTAATGTGTCTAAGTGCCTTCTTGTTCTTCTGGGTTCTTCAAAGGGGGTATTTTTTATCTCATTTTGTGGTCTGAGTTGGTTTTATTGTCTTTCTTGTTTGTTCAGAGAGGTTGCTTTTTTCCTTTGTTGGCTAAGGTTCTCATAAAGTCTTTCATCCAATTTCTAACTCTCTTGTTTCCAAAGGATGATGTGATTGCCTTCTCTATTGGAGTGGTATCTTCTTGTTGGTTTCTACAGTTGTTGTCTTCTACAAAGGTGAAGATTGCTCCCATTGAAGTGGAGCCCTATCCTATTGAGGTGGAGCTGGATGTTGTAGTGATGGTGGGAAGTGCTCTGCTCTACTACTAGTTCCTATTGAGGTGGAGCTGTTGTGTGCAAGAGAGTGGTATCTCTAGTACTTTTGGCTCTCGCTTTGTCCTCTCCTATAGAGGCGAGCTCTATCCTTTAGAGGTGGAGTATGGGTTGGTGTTTCAGGACAGTTGGTACTATATGAAGGTCGGGGCTCCCCAATGCCTCCCTTTTGGTGGGGAGTCTAGATGGCTCAGTGTTACCTATATTGAGAAGATTGTTTGCTATTCTAAGCAGATGGTTTGCTACAGTCTAGCTGTTGCAGGCTAGTTGTTGTCTAACTGACTCAGGCGGTCTTTTGTATCTGTTAAGGGTTTTTGGTCCTCGTTAAGACCTGTTACTTGAGGGTTTTAGGTTCCCTTCAAAACCTCTTATGTACAGCATGGGTAGTCATGTGTATCTTTTGGGTGGTTGTTGTTGATGGGCTGCTAATGGTCTTTGTTTCTATCTATTTGCAACTTTTCTTTGATAGGGTTTCTAGTCCCTTATAAACCTGTATGTAAGGGGTTTTGGGTACCCTCAAAACTTGCTTTTCCCTTAATCAAAAACTCTTATTAGCAAAAGTTGAGGTCATATCTTTAACTCTTATATGAAGTGCAATGATATAGCCTTAATAATGTAGGAGTTTCTCAACTTCCTTTCACAACTAATCTTAGTGAGAATCCAAAGGAATGGGAAATCAAGAATATTTTAGAAGAAAGGGAACAAATATTTAAGTTTGTTTTAACTTTGCTTATTAGCATCCTCTTCATCTGAAGTAGGAGTTGGCCTTATTCTTTTGCATTTATTGTGGCACCTTTTAGGCAGCCATTCCTATGGGCATTTCCTTCCCTTTTAATGCTTGTGGGCATTTCTTTCCCTTTTAAATGGCCTCAACCTTTTGTAACTCCATGTAATGTCCCCTTCTCAATCCTAAGCTTTTTTGTGACCATAAGCTTATTTTTGGAGTCCTATAGGCTATTCGGAGGCGTTTTAGGGGATTCTAAGATTCTTGGAGGATTCTTGTTAGCATTTCAGGGGGTAATTGTAGAGGTTTGCCAAAGTCTTTTCTAAGTTTTTCTAGGTTTTCTAAGATCCTTAGTGGGCAATATTGCTATTTTTAACATGTCTATTTTTTAGCACTTACTATTTTTAGTAAGTCATAATTCCATCTCAGTTTTGGCTAATTTGGCATTTGAACACACTATTTTTAGCAATATGCTATTTTTAGTAAGTGTTATTTTTGGCGGTGGTCTTGGCAGCAGTTTAGTGTTAGGTTTCTAGTTTTGGCAGGGGTGGCAGTTTCAGTTGTTGAGTTTTGTCATTTTTGGCAGTTCAATGCTTCCATCATCCTTGGAGTTTGAAAAAGGCAAGTATTGCAACTTAAGATATAAAGTTATAAAGTTCAAAAAAGGCCCCTTGGACCCCCACGCCTGGCATTGGTAACTTATGTCGTTTTTAAAAAGTGTTTTGCTCATTCTAAAGTGGACACCTATGTTGGAGAGTGTTAAGTGAAATTTAAAGGATGGCATCCCATTTGGAGGGAAAAGAGTTTTAATTTTTGGAGCCCTAATTCTTATTTATACCCCCCTCTTGCTCTCATTTGGTTTATGCAATCTTACAATAACCTTTGGACTTTGAGGATGCAAACCCTCAAGGTTGGCTTCAGTTTCGGAGTTGCAAGATACTCCCTAGATCAACATTGGAGTAGCTCCATTGCAGGGGTTACCGTTGAGCTTATTTGGTGATGGCTTTCCTTCCATTATCAATTTTGGATTTGTATGATGTCTTCTAAATATGCTTTTTGGTGTGTGTGATGATTTGCAGCGTAGTAGGAGCATTTTGGAGTGACATTTCAGACCTTGCTGTTGTTGGTCCATACCTTTTCATAGCCCAGCAATACCACTTATTTGCTCATGCTGATTTGGGTGTTAGAAGATCTTTTGTGGGTATTGGACCAATGGATTTCTACGCCTTGAGCGCTCCATTGCTCAAAATTGCAGATTTTTAGGAGATTCTGATTTTTCCTAGCTTGTCACCCCTCTAGCTAGGCCGTACAATTTGGCATGATGGCGTTTTGATGATGTTGCTGCTGTCCTTTCACTTTGGGGTTGCAAACTCGCCTACATATTGGTACCTAGCATATACATTGGCTTTGCAAGCATTTGGGAGAGTTTCTATGGCAACTTGGTGAAGTTGTGCTCATTGGGTAGTTGCTGGTTGGTGTTTCCAGTCTGATGTTCATTCCATATCAGACCTGTAGCAGTAGTGTTTCAGACCTTCTTCAGTCACTTGGGAGTCTTCCTACTGAGGTATCATTGTTATATTTTGTGGGGGAGTTCTTATATTCACGATTGGGGTATCATTTTGGGGAGTTGTGCTTCTAGTTATCATTATTTTCATAGTGTAACAACAGCTTATGATATTCTAGAAACATTTTATGTTGAGCTCCTTTGTAACACCTTTGGTAGTACCATTGGTGATTTTGCTCTTGTACTTATTTGCTACCGACCCCACTGAAGTGGTGCTCTCGTTGAATAAGCGATTGAGCTTTCTTCACTTTCTTCTAATGCCCACTAAATAAGCGGATGACTCTTCTTTACTTTTCATGTTATACCCACTAAATAAGCAAAGGATTTTGCTTTGGATTCTTCAGCTCGTCGCCAAGTGCTTTCTTGCTTTGTTGTAATTCCCGCTAAATAAGAAGATGGTTTCATTTCATGCACTTGGATTTACATACTTACCCCACTGAAGAAGTGGTTTCACTTAGAAGCTCAATATTGTAAGCTTACCACCGTATGCTCTCACCTTGCCCATGTTGGGATCTGGGTGATCAAAAAGTGGAAGGTATTTGCTTTCAGTTGGTTTTGATTATCATTCACCCCACTGAATAAATGGATGATTTTCAATTCATGCAATGTTCACCTTACCACCGTATGCTCTCACCTTGCCCACATCAGATCTAGGTGATCAGAAAATGGAAGGTTGTTTTACTCAATTGCTTATCATTATTATTTGGCTAACACTAACGGGTGAAGTTTTGGAAAAAAATTGGGGTGGATATTAATCTCCACAATTGCTACTCAATTGAAGGTTCAACAATGCATGACAATGACATCCCCATTGAAGAGACCCAAAAAATTTGTTCCCAAGACATTCCACGAGGTATGTCCACTAAAACACCCCTAAATCTTGTTCTCCCTATTCCAAAATTTGACAATGCATGCCATTGGTTAGAGAATTTTACTTTAATAGGATATTTTGTTGGAAAGGTCCTCCCTAAAAGCATGCTCAAAGATTAGGTCACCAAGGCCTAGGTCCTACATGGGATTCACCTTAATGCTATGCAAAACACAGTCCCTGGTTTGTCCGCTCTTCCTTGCTTGTTTTCTCACCCTAGACTAGAAATTTCATTGTCTCTGATGAGAAAGCTCTACATGTCCCTATCTTGGTGATGTTTCTTGGTTTACCCTTGCCATGTTGGAATTTTTTGAGACAAATAGCCTCCTCTTTAGGCTATATTGTGCGTTGAACCAAACAAGCTTTTCTCAGCTTGACCCCAAAAGAGGTTGAGGAAGAAGTTGATCTCTCTAAGGATTTAAAATTTGCCCAATATTGGTTATTGATGCCAATCTTTTGAGCATAAGATCTATAATTTCCCTTTGACTTCTCTCTATTCTAAGACTATCACTCAACCTGCTTCTAGACCTTTGCCTCTTGCAAAAAACTAAAAGGGTTGGTCTCTAGTGGTGAGTCGCAAAGCCAAGAACCCTAGTAATAATGGCCCCCCACCTAACCCATTCTTACACGCTAGGTGTCAATCCTTGAAAACTCAAAGTACAATTTCAAAACCTCCAAACATGGGGAAATTCGTTGTCTCTCCTTGTGGGGAGACATCTAGTCAAGCAAAATTATCTCAAGCACCATTAGCAGCATTGGCCTTGTTATCTCAAAAAGCCACCACAATCCACCATACTTCCCCACCCCAATTGTGTACTGTAGATCCCACACCCCACCCAGGCAAATGAAAGGAGGAGAATATGTGCCAAAAAAATGACATCCTATCTAACCTTCCATCCTCATAGGAAAATTCAATTCAAAGGAAGTGTTTCCGCAAAATAGTTACTTAGCTCTAAATGAGCTAGATAACAAGAAAACTCTTGGCACTCATTCAGGAATTGCATTTCTTGGAATGTTTGAGGTCTAACAGACCTCCCATGAAAGTATGTCATTTTTTACCTTGACAACATTTTCCAAGAATAAACATTCTCTATTTGCAAGAGGTTAAAAAATAAAAATCTTTATGTTGCATGTGTTATACTTATCTAGCATTCTAGTATTTTTTGTGTAGCAACCATGAAGCAGGTCATGTGGTGTTGTCACCTTTTTCTTCTATGTGGCATCAACACTTAGTTGACCAAGGATGTGACCACACAAACTGAACGATATGGCCTCTTTTCAACATTAATAATCATTACTTTGGAGTTATTAATGTTTATGTCTCAAATGATGATGTTGAGAGATCTACCCTCCAAAGATGGATTGCAAATTCAATGCCTACTGCCACTTACGCTCTGTGCAGCAATTTTAATATGATTGTGATGGCCTATGACAAATGTGGGGTGCTACCTATGCGTTGGACAATTGACAAAAACAAGGCATGGTACTTTATGCACAATAAATTGGGTTATTTTGATCCCAAAATTGGCTCTTGCCAAGATCCTATGACATGGTACATGAAAAACCTTAGAGCAGGAAATGACAAGGTTCTTAAGCATCTTGATAGAGCAATGCTTTCAGCTCACTCATTTTTTTCTTTTGCCAGCTGTTGTTCTTTCTTGTGGAGCCTTCGTCACACATTGTCCTTTCAAACCACTCTTTAATATAGTTTCATATTGAATGGCAACTTGCCAAACCCAAGACCATGAGACTCATTTTTTTCTGAACACATCACCACTCACTCAAAAGGCCACATTAGCTCATATTCATCACATATGATGCTATCAATTGTACCTCCCACTTCCTCTGCATTTATGGACACTAGTTTTCCCATTTCTACCACTGCTCATACAAGGCCAACACCTCAGAGCTCCACCAAGCCACCACCACTTTGGAGATGCAACCTTTCATTTGCAAGCTTAGCTTTGCATGGCTATGCTTTGCCATCAAAAGCAAGTTGCAATTGCCCACTCTGCTTGTGGTGCGCAAATCAAAGCTCAATTTCATTGGCTTAAGATTGGAGACAAGATCTCTAGCTCGGCAATCTCTTCATACATCTCAAGCCATCAAGAAAATCAAGGAGGGGCAGAAGCTCTTTACAAAGCTCCTAGACATTCTTCAAGCCTATGTCCAACATTATGAGCAAGTATTTGCTGCTCAAGATTATGCTCTAGCTTGGAACATTACTTTGCAACGATGCCTAAATGTGGTTCCTTTACAAGTTTCCACACCTCCACACACTTTTTGGTCAACTTCTCACTAAGGAAGATTTGATGAGGTTGTCTTCTTTGTGTCCAATGACAAAGCCCCTTGCTTGGACAAATTCTCATGTGGTTTTGTAATGTCCCTTTCCAAGCCTGACATTTCCAGTGACCGTTAGACTTTCCTTGGGAACCCGGAGGCTAGTCGGAAGTTAAAATTAGGGTTTCCTAATTTTGAGGAGGTCATTGCTCTGAGATGGTAGTTTTAATGCATGATTCCTCTTTCCTGGTTTTCGTGAGGGCTTCGCAGCTGGTATGTTCGGCTCAAAGATCTTAGAAATTTTTGAATTTTACTATTTTTTAGTAAATTCTATCTTTTGGCAGCCTTCCGTGATGAGCTCAGGTTGGTTGACTTCCGGTTTCAGATTGATCAGTTGACTTCATCAGTATTGGCTTCAGGGCACTTTCGGAGAAATAAGTTAAGTCATTCAAATTAAAGTCACGTTTTAATTATTATATTTTAACGTTGACCTTGGCCTAGAGTTAATGACTTAATGTTGTGTTTAAAAAGTGGTCATTGAGGGTGGCGCCCTCATTAGAAGAATATTTTAATTTTGCAAAGTCAAAGCAGGGATTATGATGGGCGCATTTATCAAAGTATGATGTTTTAATTAAAATATCATTTATTAAGTCTTGAAGGAGAAAGTACGCCCAACCTTGAGGAGATTGGGTTTGACCTAAAAGCAGATTTTAGGGTTTTGCGAAGTCAATTGAAAAGTTATAAAGAGGAGTCTTGGTGCTTCATTTTGGGTTATCTTGGAAAATACACCGTTATGCTGCCGGATTGATTCTGGATTGCTTCGAGGGATGAAGACCTCCTAGTTTGGGCATCTCTTCTCGTTTGTAAGACAACGACTAGTGATGATTATTAGTCTAGTGTGAGTATTTTGGAGTTCATGCATTGTAACCAGCATTTGTCCATCTAGGGTCAGATTTGGCATATTGAGATTTCTGTTTTCAGTATTTTAGCTTTAGCAGATTTGTGTATTCACTCATAAATCAAAAAAGACAAAACATATCATTGTGGGTATTGTTTATTTCTCTTCCTTTGGTCTAGGCGCCATTGTGTGTTAAATTGTAGAATTTTCATTGGTGTATCTGAATTTTAAAGCAAAGTCGACCCTGTCAGCTGGGCCGTACCATTCACAAGATCTTGGGATTTGTGCATTTACTATAAGTGGCATTTCAAGTCTGTTTTGTGCTTCTAGTTTGAGCGCCTCCTTGTTAAAGGTGTTTTGCCTTCAGTATCTAGTCATTTGAATCAGTTTCTAGGGAGATCTGATCTATTTTATAAATCTGTGTTGCTGGTTTTATGAAGAAAAATACAGTACTGTTATAACAGCATACAGGGATCTGCACTTTCGTTCTTGGATGGTCGTTAGGAACTCTTAAAGTCTTCGCGGAGACATCATTGAAGATTGCACAGGCTGAAAGAGGTTGGATCTGTTTCTATTCATGCAAGTTTAAGCTTTATTCTTGGCAATCATTGAATGCTTCAATATTATACTTCTTTCAGCATTTTGATATTGTATGTAATCCATCTCTATGGTCACTACTATCCCATTTTGGGTTAGGAAAGCACATCTGGTGTTGAGAAGTTTCATTATTCAAGATTTCATTTCAAGCTTTGTTTCAGAATCAATTGGCCATATGGTCGCCTCACCTCACTTTGGATTGGGTAGCACATACTTGACATTGAGTTCCCTTCTGTATCTTGAGTTTACTTTCTTGCACGTTTCGGTTTATCCATCTAACCTTAACGGGTGCACTTGCTTGAATGTTGTAATCTGTTAATTGAAAAATGAAAAAAAATTTCTCGGATTATTTCAGTTTCTATATAACTTTTTGGGATACTATGGGTAAAGACCTTCATAAAATGTACCCAGAATTTTTCATGAGAATTCTTTAGGAAGCATAATCAACAAAGGCAATATTAAATTCATACGTAAAGTTGGGAACCTAGAGAAAATCTGCAACTAGCAGCCTATTACCTTGTTAAATGTCTCCTACAAGATCATTGCCTAAAGTTCTTGCTCTCAAGCAAAGGCCACTCCTTCCCCACCTGGTCCATCCTAAGCAAACTGGTTTTATCAAGTTGCATCACATGAAGATGCAATGATGTAATGAGTTCATATGAAGTGGGTAGATTATCCCACATTGGTTTTACCTCATCAGTCACTCCTTGTGAGGCCTTTATATGGATGCTGTAAAAAAGAGAAGATCATCCTTGGAATCATATTCTGTAATAGAGCTTTTCTCTTAAGGATGTTGCCCCCTTGAAGAGGCTGCGATACTGTTCTAGATTTATCAATATTAATATATTTGCAAGTTGCAACTATTTTCCAAGAACTGCGTTTGTTCTGCATGTTATTATTATGTTTGAAAATATTTTGTAGGCAAGATCCTAACAATATTTGTAACACATACTTAGAATCAACGTCCCATCATGATGTTAGTCTCTCAACACCCAAGGGTCTTTTGATTCTCGAGATACAAGATGTTGTGTGCTGTTACTAGCTTCTCTCCTTGTTTGCACATCAGCCATGGTCCATGGAAGCTTCTCTACTAGCTTCTCTCCATTTAAGCCGCTTTGCTCTTTATGATTTGGTCTTAGATTTCTTCAGACCAACAGTGTTGTTAATAAATACCCTATGTGAGGTCAGAAAGATTGACTTCAAAATCTAAGACAGCTAGATATACTCTAATAACCCACCTGTGGGAGGCACAGAGGCTGGTTATGCTCATTTCGAGGAAGCTGGCTTTGATTTTAATATTAAATACCCATAACCTTGGGAAAAGTGGGAGAGAACTCAATGCTCAATTGTTGTTGGCAAGTGGTGATTGGATCCATGAAACAAAGCAGGACTTGGATCAAAGCCAAATTGAGAGTGCTCATGCAGCAGCAGCAAGAGTGGAGGAGAGACTTGGCCAAAGAATGGAGAAAAAGTTCAATTCCATTTGATAACAGTCTGACCTGCAAGCTGACTAATGCTATCAAGGCATGTAGTCAGCTGGTTGAATTGCAGACAGAATCATTCAGCCATGTCCTTCTGGTGCTTAGGAATAGATTTGCAGAAGGATAGAAAATGGCAGTTGAACAGATGGTTTTGCTCATGATCTGTGTGCATGGAGATATTCGTGAGCTCCAGCATTTCATCTAGTTTGTGCATAGGTGTTGATATGCATCCTCCTCCTTACCAGTGCTTGTACTGCCAGTTTGTCTAACAATGTTGTTTTATTATTTTCCAGAGTGTCTGGTACTCGGCATATGTTGAGTTATATTTCACTTCAATTCTTCAACCCTCTGGTTTGAGCAATCAACAACAAAGTTGCTTATATTCCAATGTATGTAATATACAGGCAGAATAAACATGAACTTGACATACCAAAGATATTTTGAACTCCCAAGAGTCCATTTTGCCTCTCAGGAAACCTGGCGTTATCAGGCAACTCATACCAAAAAGAATTTAACAAAATAGCATAGTTTCTGAGTTACTTGGAGTGACTATTGTTACAAAAGATAAAATAAACATTTATTTCACTGTAAAAACAAGACAATGGGTTTGATAGAATTAGTCTTGGCAATATTCAAAAAGAGGTAAAGTGGATGGTATCAGAAATTGGTTATAGAAATCCCAATTTTTGCAGGGGCTCTTGAGGAAAGATGAATTTCATCAATGTTGGACAACTTATTAGGTGCTCTTTTGGCTCCTGCATCATTGCTTCTTACTTAGGGATCAGATTGGAAACAACCAATAGAGCCAAGGATTTTTCTCTTGTGGCAGGACTAAAAGTTGAACTTACTACTGGTGTAAAAAAATTGATAGCTGAAGGAGATTCTCAAGCCATAGTCAATGTCATGTCAGACAATGGTTGTCAGGGACTTGCATCTAGAGTTGATATTCATTCAAGGCCATGAACTTTCCTCTCAATTCACCTCCATTAAACAGCAGCATGTTATCCACAAAAGCAATCAAGCACTGGATTGCTTGGAATAGCAAGCAATTGAAAATGAGGAACTCCCAAAAGTTCATTGGTTAACAACTGGCCTGACTTCAAAGATATTATTCCTAGAGGGGCAAACAATCTCTCTGAAGTGGCCACACCCTAACTTGACTCTCTTGTCAAGTTGGTCTATCTAAGGTATTATTGTTGAAAATGTGCAGGATTTTAATCCCCACATGCAAAGCACGTGAAGAATTTTCCTTTGTACAGGACGCTTGCCACCCAATGGCTATTTCTTGGTGATTGCTTGGCATTTATGTCTTACTCATATATGTTCTTACTCTCTAGCACAGATTTATCTATTATGTTTTGGTTTATAGGTTCCCTGGCTTCGATGAAGGATCTTTGCCTGGAAATTTTCATTAAGGCCTTCAATGTCTTCAACTAGTTTCCTTGAATATTTTGCAGGTGGTTTAATTTTAAGGAAGTTGTTTCTGCATGAGCGTTATTCCAGTGAGCAACTGAAAGATTTTTCTGCTGACCCTGAATTGTCTGGTTATAACCACCAGCATTTGATTTGGTATGCCATGTCATGTTCAAAGAAATGAATAAGGTTCTTCTGATTAGATGATCCCTCAGGACAAAAAAGCTGTAATGTCTCTTTTTTCCTGCCCTAAATCCACCCTATTTTAATAGTGTTTTTAGACACTAGTATATATAATATTTAATATTAAAATATTAAACAATATAATTAAAAAAATAATAATAAATAAATAAATAATAAATAAAATAAAATAAGAATACTTTATTGGGGTTGACCAAGATTGGAAGAGAAGAAAAAGGGAAAAAAAAAAGCAAATAAAATAAATATTTTTGCCTTGAGGAGGTCGGCCAAATTTGGAGGGAAAATGTTGCTATAAATATAAGAACATTTGAGGTCATTTGGGCATCCATTCATATCTTATTTTTCATTTTGGAGATCCTTCTCTTTGGCTGCAACTTTGGTTGGGCTTTATTCCAAGGATGAAAACCCTTGTGAATACGGTGAGTTGGATGAAAACCTAGCTCATCTTGTGGAAGACTCATAACGGAGTTCTAATTGCACTTCATTGGAGACATAGGTGTTAGTTTTCAGATCAGAAATGCAGATAAGCAGAAAATACAACACATAGAACAATAACACAGTATTTTACCCTGGGAAAACCCTCCTACTTGAGGGAGAAAAACCCAGCAAAATATTCTCTTATAAATCAGAATAAATAAGTGCAGAAATAGCACTCAAAATCAGGCCCTAGAAAGGTCGAATCTTATACAATGGATCTGCACTTGTATGTAGTGTGATTTCTTTAGATGCACAAAATATTTAACTCTTCTCCTTGAGTCGAATTTGCTGCTCTTGAAGGGCGAACCTGCTGCTGAAAATATTCGAGTTGGAATGGATGAATTGATGATGAAATGAGGAGACTCTATCTCCTTTATATAGCAAGCTAGGCGACCTCCTTTCTAGGGCCGACCTAGAAGAATACAATATTTGTTTATAATGTGAAGGCTGACCTGCCTTGAATTAATTTTATTTAAAAGGAAATATCTCCCGCCGCTACAAAACACTAACAATAGGGAGGTTTGAAGCATCATTGCATAGTCAGATTTGGAGCAGCATTGTTGTGGCATTTTGTGAGCATATTGCATTAGGGTTTTGCCCTAATTTGGAGCAGATTTGAGTGCCCATCTTTGGAGGGTGATTTTGCATATTTGGAGGAGCAAACCCTAGACATTTGCTAAGTAAGAATTTGCCCATCTAGGATTTGATATTTGAAGACTACTTTTCATATATTTGGTATGTACAAATTACAATCATAGTTTTAGGTCTGATTTGTAGAGCAGAAATCTGGGCATATGTTTGGCATGTTTGAGCCCATGAATTCATTGTAAAATCAGTCCAGAATATTCAGTTCTGTAGCAGCAAACTTCTTTAATCAGAAATCAGATTTATTGGACCTACGTTCGGCACTTGGATTGTTGATTTTCATAGTTGTTATCATAGTCGATGATATCTATATGTTTGGTATATGTTTATTGGATGCCTATAAGTGTTTATCATTTTAAAAATAAAAATCAGAATTCAATCATAGGGTTTGAGCAGAGAACTAAATCAGAAAAGTTCAGAAAAAATAAATCAGAAATTTTAGGGCAGATCCCATTGGCGATATTACAATGGTATCAAAACAACAATCCTGCCAGCCTATGGATCTGATTTTGTGAATGCAGATCTACAACAGACACGAGGGAACGTTGGAGAAAGAAAATAGATTGGCCAGCTAAATTTTTACCCAAGGAAGAAGACATAGATCCTATTCAAGAGTTACTGTTAAAAATACAGAAGGATTAAGAATGGTACCCATTTGAAGCCACCAAAATCTTCAACCAATATAAAGGAATGTCTAAAGAAATCAAATCTCTACTTTCTTTTGATGGTTATCTGAGATGTCTTGAATGTAGAAACCCAAATAAAAGAGGACTTTATGACTACATAAGACGAAAGAGGAAAGAAGAGGAAGATTCAGAAACTGCTAAGGAGGAGATTAAAGGGCAGGAACCAGAAGAATCATTCCTCAAAGAAGAGCCCAAAAGGATGGAACTTGAAATAGTGAGAGGTACATCAGAGCTAGACTCACAAGAGAAGGAAGTTTAGAGCAAGAAGAAAAATCGAAGCTACAAGACATCACGGAGCAAGAACAAAAGGTCCCCAATTAGCAAGTTGAAGGTGAAGATTCCTTGTTGATTTCTAATGATTGTGCATATCAGCAAAAGACCGATGAGATGGGAAATAGAGTTCAAGTTGAAGGAAGACACGTCGAATCATGCAAGATCTTTCGAGCTTTCAAAGGATGAGCCATTGATCAATTTTCCAAGTAGCATTATAGGTGAATATGCATTTGAGAGTTACTTATCTAACCCAAATGCAGAGGTGTTGAGTCACAAAAATGGAAGTGTTGGGGATATCTAAACAAATTCCTTATCAGCAAATAAGGATGAGCATTTTGTTCGCAAACAAAGGTATGAAGATCTTTCAGATTTGTTGCTTCCTATATCGTTGCAAAATTCTTGTCATCATGGAAAGCATGCAAAAAAAGGTGATAGAATAAGAGATACAACTTGCAGTATAGGGCATGTGGACTCTTTGTTTCAATTTCCAAATTTTCCATATCTAGGTGATCCCTTGAGGGTCAAAGAGGATAGATGCATTGGTGCTACATTACAATCCTCCCTTGAGGGTCAATTTTTTTATGCTTATTTGGGAATTCATGAAGATGGGAATCCAAGAAAGAGAGATCTATATAACTACATCACAAAATTGAGAAGAGAAGAAGAAAAATCAGAATGTATTCAAAAGAGCATTGAGGAAAAATAAAAGAAAGGAAGGAAAGAAAGAAAGAAGAATTGTTTCCTTCTGATTTGCAGCCTATGGGTGATCCTAAGAAGAGGAAAGAATAACATTATTTCACTTGCCTAGAAGGTTGGACACGTAGTCATACATGTGGAAGCCCTAAAGAAGATGAAACCATGCTCACAAGTTCGCTTCAGCAGAGTGATGATATGGACAAAGAAGAATCACTTCATGCATCCACAAGTCAGGGGCACATGAGCTTTCATAATAACATTAAGGTTGAAGGGTATGTTGTTATAGAGTTTGCCAAACCAGCAGTGATGATTGATCGGCCACATGAAGATATGAATTTTTTTGATGATTCATTATTTGAGCAACGCATTGTCTCACCATCTCTACATAGCAGTTGCAAGGAATCAAATTGTGAGTTGGGTGACCTTGAAGGTGATATTGTTAATACATATGGAGGCAATTTGTTATGTGATGAACAAAATGACTTGGATGAATTGGATCAAAGATATTTAGCATGGCAAAGGTTGAAGGTCAATTGCAGCCATAGGATAGAAGTCATGACAAGCAATACACTTTGTTTTCAGTTGGATACATCTCTTGGACCAGCACTTGATGATGAACATCCAACAATGAAGGAAGATGAACTTGAGATCCATGAAGATACCACAAAAAAGGTATGATGACAGTTCTGATTTTCTGATTACGAATAGCAGTTATTATCTTCACATAATCATGAGGTGATAGACAAATCATATGAGGATGATAGTGGTAAGAAACCCTACCTTGTTGATACTCAAGATTTGATGGCCTAGCATGAGGTAATGGTTGTGGATCCAAGCCACGAACAATCTAATTTTGTGCATCGTACCACAGAAGATGTAAAGAGGACTCAAAGCATGTGTGATGAGTGGCTAAGGAGTGTAAGGATCTCAAGCCAGATCTTATTTTTCCAATCACAATAAGGAGAAACAGACATATATAATAATCAACCGCCTACAGGCAATTGAGTCTAATCAAACCAATTCACAGTTCCACAAATCGTAATAGTGACAGTGCCAAAACAATGAATC
>VDFB02291364.1:0-86193 GCA_007258455.2 Sequoia sempervirens | reverse complement strand
CCTTCGTAAACATATCTGCGGGATTTACATTTGTATGTATCTTGTCCAACTTGACCTGTCCATCCTCCAACACTGACCGAATGAAATGATATCTCAACTGTATGTGTTTTGTTTTAGAATGCAAGGTAGAATTCTTTGCAAGATGTATAGCACTCTGGCTGTCTATAAACAAGTAATTTACAGCCTGTTGTTTGTCCAACTCATCCATGAAAAGTTACAGCCATATCATCTCCTTTACCGCCTCTGTTGTAGCAACATACTCTACCTCTATGGTGGATAAAGCAACCACCTTTTGCAGTCGAGAAATCCAACTCACTGCTATTCCACCAACTATAAATACATAACCTATGGTACTCCGCTTGGTATCTATATCCCCTGCTAAATCTGAGTCAACATAGCCTTTTAAATCAGTATTAGAGCCCCCAAAACATAAACAATTATTGGATGTACCTTCAAATACCTGAGAATATAATTTACGGCATTCCAATTGTCAACTCCGGGATGACTCAAATACCTGCTAACAACTCCTACAGCATGTGCAATATCCGGTCTAGTGCATACCATGGTATACATTAAACTACCTACAGCTGAAGCATATGGTACCTTGGACATTTTTTCTTCCTCCTCTTGTGTCTTTGGACACATATCCTTAGTCAATTTAACATGACTAGACAAAGGTGTGCTGACAGCTTTTGCATTCTCCATATGAAATCTCTGCAACACCTTTTCAACATAATTAGTCTGAGATAAAAATAATTTTCTATTTTTCCTATCTCTACAAATTTTCATACCAAGGATTTGTTTTGCTACCCCCAAATCCTTCATAGCAAAATATTTTGCAAACTGTTGTTTTAGCTCACTGATGTGATCCATGTTAGACCCAACTACAAACATGTCATCAACATATAAACACAAAATAATGTAGTTGTCATTATCCAATCTCTTAAAATAAACACAATGGTCAGAATTACACCTGTTGTAGCCTTGCTCAGCCATAAAACTGTCAAATTTCAAATACCATTGTCGAGGTGCTTGCTTCAAGCCATATAAACTTTTCTTCTATCTGCACACTAGTTTCTCCTTACCTTTGAACTCAAATCCTTGTGGCTAATCCATGTATATTTCCTCTTCCAAATCACCATGGAGAAAAGTTGTTTTAACATCATGCTGTTCTAAATGCAAATCTTTAGCAACCACAATACTTAAAACAATACAAATAGAAGTCATTTTAACAATAGGAGAAAAAATCTCATCAAAATCAATACCCTTTTTCTATGCAAATCCCTTTACAACTAGTCTGGCTTTAAATCTTTTCTTACCTCCATCCTCCTCTTTTAGCCTGTAAATCCATTTGTTTGGTAAAGCCTTTTTACCTGCAGGCAACTTGCATAATTCTCAAGTCTGATTTTCTAGCAAGGAGTCTATTTCTTCTTTCATTCCATGCTCCTACTGAACCTTGGTATCCACCTGCATAGCTTCATCATAATATTCTGGTTCACCAGCATCAGTTAACAGAATAGTATACAAAGAGGGAGAAAATCTTTCTGGAGGTCTACTTAACCTTGAAGATCGTCTAACAGGAGTTTGTGGTATTTATTGCTGTTGTTGTTGCCCAGCATGAGGAACCACTGAACCATCATTGTTTGGAGTATCATCCAACACTACATAATCTTTTCCTTTCTTCTCATGCTGAAGCAACAGATCTTTGTACAACACTTTCTCATTGAATATGACATCCCTGCTTCTCACAATTTTCTGATTTTCAAAATCCCAAAGCCTATAACCAAATTCATCAATCCCATATCCAACAAATACACATTTATTTGATTTTGCATCAAGCTTGGTTCTATTTTCAGAATCTACATGTGCAAATGCTTCACAACCGAAGGTTTTGAGAAAAGAATAACTCACCTTCTTACCTTTCCATGCTTCCTCTGGAATACCACAACCCAGAGGATTAGAGGGACCTCTGTTGATTAAATAAACAGCGGTGTTTATAGTCTCTGCCCACATTTTTAAAGGCAGCTTGACATGCAATCTCATGAATCCATGCACACTCCAATTATTGTCCTATTCATCGCTCAACCACTCCATTTCTGTGTGGAGTCCTTGGAACCATTTTCTGCCTCTGAGGAATACCATTAGAGGAACAATAATCTTCAAATTCTTTACTACAATACTCACCACCATTATCAGATCTGAGATATTTTATCTTTTTACCCATCTCATTCTCAACCAAGCTTCTCCATTTTTTGAAAGTTTCAAATACATCATATTTATGCCTAAAGGAAATATGATCCATACCTTTCTAGTTGCATCATCAATGAATGTAACATATCTGAGAGAAACCACCGAGGAGAGAAGATACCTGAGTAGTCCCCATACATCATTATGCACAAGCTCCAATTTCTCATCTTTCTTTTTCTTCCCATCCTTGAGAAAACTTACTCTCTTTTGTTTCCATACACACAACTTTCACAGAAATCCATATTAACACATTTTAGACCTGGTAAAACATTATTTGAATGAAGTACTTTCATACCTTTTGCACTCATATGCCCAAGTCTATTATGCCACAGTGCTGATTCAGAGTCCACAACAACTGTATGATCTTCTACCTGCTTAACTGCAGCAACTGTTCCTGAACATTGACCCTTTTCCATAACAATTAAAGTAGAAAGAATAGTATGACCTGTACAAAGATATAAGGTGCCTACTTTCACTCCTTTTGCTACCACTAAGGCAACCTTTGTGACCTTCCAATTTTTATCACTAAAAGTAACAACACAACCTTCATCATCTAGTTGCCCTGCTGAAATTAAATTTCTGTTTAACTTTGGAACATGCCTTACCTCACGTAGTAGCCAATGATTCCCATTCTACAACTTAATCTTGATTCTTCCCTTTCCAACAATCTGACAGGGTTCATTATCTCCTAAATAAACCAGCCCAAAATCTCCTTGGACATAATCAAGAAAATAACTTCTATGGGGGTAGCATGAAATGAAGCCCCTAAATATAACACCTAAGAATCATCAACATTACCAGGGGAAAGAATCAAAGCATCCTCATTAGATTTGTTACTTACCACATTTGCCTCTTTACTTCCTTCCTTTTTGTCTCCTTTATTTTTCCGAGACCAACAATCTTTCTTTAAATGACTCGACTTACCATAGTACCAGCAATCCTTCTTGTCTCTAGATTGGGACCTTTTTTCCTTTGATTTTCCTTGTGACTTCCCATGAATTCTAGAATTGTTTCCTCTCTCTTTTGTTCTGCCCCTGCTTTCTACATTCAAAACACTGCTTGATGTGGATGTTCCACTTGAGCTTTTCCTACAAATTTCCTTGCTCAAAATAACACCAACAATATCATCAAACTTCAATGTATTCGAACTAGAAACAAAATTGCTAACAGCCATTACCAAGCTATTCCAACTTTCAGGCAAAGAACACAGAATCAAAAGAGCCCTAACTTCTTCATCAAAGTTTACTTTTACAGAAGTTAATTGACTGGTGACCGTATTAAACTCATTTAAATGATCAGTAACTGACCCACCTTCTACCATTTTCATATTAAATAAGCGCTTCATAAGAAATACCTTATTCAAAGCGGAAGGATTTTCATATAACTTCTCCAGGGTTTCCATCAACTCTTGAGTTGTCTTTTCTTTTGTAATATTGAATGCCGCACTATTTGTGCTAGAGCACAAACGAATCTTACCAAGAGCCTTTCTATCCAAGATCTCGGTCCTCATAGAGCATTACTCTGAGTTTCCATGGTTTCCTTCCAATGGCCACCATAAATCCTTCTGATAGAGATAGTCCTCCATCTGCATCTTCCATAACTGATAGTTCTGCCCATTAAACTTCTCAACCTTCTTACCCTCGTCTGCCATTGCTCCCACTCAACCGTGAGACTCCCACTCAACTGTGAGATCTTTCCTACAGATGATAATCGAAACACAACTCACTTTGATACCACTTGTTAGGGTTAGAGATGGCAGATCTAACAATTAAATGTAGATTTAATAAACAAAACGGAGAAACTAAAACATGCACAAAATAAATCATAACACAGAATTTAATGTGGTTCACCCAATCTGGGCTACATCCACCAAATCGCAGCCATCCAATACTTTTATTATCCAATGAAAAACATGTTTTCAATCTTGTGAATAATCGCGTTTTTCATCATACAGTAATACCCATCCGAACCCCTTTTTACCAAGCTTAGAAGCTTCCAGATTTTTGGGTTCTACAAAATTGGATTTTTCTTTTTTCATTGATTTTTTCCTTTTTCGGTGATCACGGGAAAAAGTAGGAAGAAAATTTTCCTTAGGGGCTGCCGCCCCCGAACCCGCCCAGGGCCTAGCCCGCCCCGGACCCTAGCAAGGTCAGGGGGCTGGGGTGTACAATATACCATGGGCTATACAGTATAGCATGATCAGTCGCCACATACCAACACTGTTAATGTCACAGGAAAATAATGATTTTGGACATATGTTTGAAGACCTATTTTGCAAAAAAAAATTTACAAAATTAAAACCCATTATAGATGAGACAGTGCAGATTCCAAATATGTAATTTTTTAATAATTTGATTATTTTTTCTATTTTTCAATTAATTTCTAATGAAACTAGTCCATAAACTTGAATTATCAGGTTTTTTTAGTATTTTAATAACTTTTGATCAATCTAACATTTTGACGAACAGATTGCACGAGAGAAAACTTCAGACAATTCTTTTTTTTTTTTTTAAAGAATAAAAAAATGATAAGTTTAGGTCATCTTATGCGTGTCGTACACGATGATTTTTCAAAATGACAAATATGCCTAATAAATATTTAATAAAAAAAGAAATATTCAATAAAAAATTATAAAAAAATATTAAAAGCAAGCTTTAGTGAGTCACAAATATTTTCCCAAAAGGATTTAGAAAAATATGATAATTTAGGTCAAAATATGGATGTCCTACACGTGCATAGTATGGTATAAAAAAGCGACTTTTAAACAGTGGTTTTTAGAAACGCCTATTGAAACTCAACTTTTACAATCTGGGTATTGAAATAAATTACATATTTGAAAACTAGACTCCGAGCACTACATTTTATGATCAGTGACTTTTTTGAAGATTCCATCTCTAATTGCTTCAAATTTTAAGGTCAAATGTGTCAAATTCTAAAAATCAGGGAAAACACTTCCACTTTTTGGCCAAAAAGTGGACTCAACTTCTTGCACACACCCTGCATATTTAAGCTTGGATTCAATTCCAGTAGGCCCAATAGATGCTTAAACATAATCTAAATTCATATGTATACCATAATTGAGATATATGTTATTATGAGGGATCATTGTTAGAGTTAGTGTGGCAAGGGTTGGGGTTTGAGATGTATCTATAATTTTAAATCAAATATTTTACAAGGTGGCATACTTTTTATAACTCATCCAAGTTTTCTATGTCAAGGATTTAATGTATGGAATGGAAATAAAAATTATTCTTAATTAAGATTCTAGTGTGGGTAGCACCCTTGGTTGATAGGGTAGAAATTATGATGGGATATAAAAATATTACCAAAAAATATGTACATAAGATAATTGGTAAAAATAGAGATACATTTTGATTACACTAGTGTATGTAGAGAGGGTATGAAAAATATAAATTAGAAGTGTAGAAATTGAGGGTGTTAATTAATACACTATGAACACATGCTATGTTATTCGTTTATTAAGTGAATCCCTAGAATATCTAGATATGATGTTCCATACCTAAAAAAGTATTTTATGCAATTATGCATAAGAACCAATATAATGGTCATCCATAGAATTTCTATCAACATGTGCATGTTACCTAGAAAAAGGAACATGTTCATGATGTACTTCAACATTGTTATCATGTCCAATAAATTGATTGGTAAAAATTTTCAAATTTTGATTAGGGGGCAACTAAAGGATTTCCCCCATAATTGATACCTTCTACATTATTCATATTATTCTTATCAAATGTTGCATTTTATGTTTTAAATCCATGCACCCTTAAGTATAGTAACCATTAAATCTATGATAGTTGCAAAATATATTCTCATTATAATCCTTAGGTAGTCATATAATGGAAGAATAGGTGGAAGAGTAATCAAATTAGAGATTAGTAATATTTAAAGTTTTAGAAATCATGTTAGTGTTCACATTGGTTAGTAGCAATAATGTATGTGAAGTTAAAATAAAAGTGAGTTATAATAACAACTCATGAAACAATCTAGGTGAGAAAATAATTATTTAAGGAGCATTTGTTTGTACATTTGAATTGTTGAAACAACTCAGTGTATTAAGGTTGTTTCCTAAAAAATAGGATATGACAATCCTATAAATATCTAATGTATTTGATTGAAGAAAAATGAAGCATGTATCATTTTATGTTTAATTTTTTCAGCTTCTTTTGTCTTTGCTCAATTTTGTTTACATGATATCAGAGCATTCCATCTTGTGCCTATGTAGATGGAATGAAGAAAAAAAAAATTTGGCTGGAGATATCAGAGCATTTATCTTTCTTATACCCGTGAGTAGTACAACACCATTTTTTTGGGTAAATTGTGTTAAATTTAAAATGACATTTCTTCATATTAGTTTAATGCAGTTGTAGTAAAATGGCAATATCTTTGTCATTTCATAACCAAATTTAATTTAATTTTTTGTTTTTGGAAAGCTAATGAAGGGTACAGTAAAACCCAGTAATGGTTTGAAGATATATTTTGTACAGTGAGTGAGCAGTTTGGAGCAGAAAATAGTGGTTGCAAGTTTTGATGTGATAACTCGTTTTTGAATGCCATCAACTACAACAAAATAATATCATGCCATTGGAGCAATGTATTAGTGAAAGATATCCACCAAGATAGATAGTTAATATTTTTGAAGGAGTTTAATGATTTGGTGTCATAAAATTTTCAATGATCTTGCATTCTCCCTATTGGATGGCTGTTGCAGTTGCTCTAAAATTTCATTTTTAGTTTGTTGATTAAATTATTTTTTTATGGAGTTTCATTGAAGCTTATTTCAACATAGTATATGTTATTTCAGTTTGAATATTATTGGAGAAGAATTATCTAGCATGGGTAGAGATGACATTCTCTTGAATGGATGGCGTAAAAAATCTGTTGAATCAAAAGGAGAGTCGGTTGATAGTGTTTTTTAAAGGAGATATGTTCAAATATTTTGTTACTTAAAGTAGGTGATATAGGAGAAACCTTTTACTTTTGGAGTTAACAAGGATTTATTGTAGTAAAAAGGGTGCATTCTTATGGAGCTACATCCTCTTATTCATGTACACATGGAGTTGATGCTATATCTAACAGTGTTAAATTAGAGATTCTAATGCTACATTTGGCTAGGAAGGACTAAGGAGTCAAAATGGAGGATGGAGGAAGAGGAGGTTGGAGGACACTCAATGTCCTCTCTTCAATCACCTACGATGAGGTCACTTATCATGTTTGGTAGCATTTTATTTGAACTATTGTGTGGCAATGATAGTTTTCTATGTTGTTGGAGACCTAGTGGCACGATCAACAATAGTGGTTATTTCTATTCATATGTGTTATTTTCTTATGTATCCTTATTAGAAATATGTGTCTCAATCATCACAGGCTGTAACCTCTACTGGGGAAAAGTCAGTATGACATCCATCATGTCTAGCCGACTAGCAGTAGTAACCTTGTTGAATTAGATTAGGTCACTGTGACCTTGCAAGAGTCTCGCCCAACACTTTTACTTTGGAGCCTATCGCTATGACAGTTTGTTCATTGTAACCTCTTATCACTCGTGGAGATCTCTGGATGACAGGCCATTATATTGCATATCGGGATAACCTACGGTGGCTTGGTGAGAAGTATTATTGAGATATTAAAGTCTCACTGATAGTATGTTACATGTTGTGGTCTTCGACATATCTTATATTCTATCGGTAAGAAGTCTTACCGATGTACAAATGTCTCACCAATGGAGGTTCAAGTGTTGGTCATCTAAGTAACACAAAGGATCTCAGGGAGATCTCTTAGTGACTGAAGAATATCATACCGATAGCATATGGCTATCAAGGTAACCCAAATGGTCTCGGGAAGAAGTCCCAACAAACGATGAAGGTCTCGCCGACGGGAACACATATGGAGTCTTCGCGGTAACATAAAAGATCTTAGTGTGAACTCTTAGTGATAGACAAGAGTTTTTTCAACTACTATTTGGTGCTTGGTATGTCTAGGGGTTTCAGAGTAACGTCTCAGCAATAGCAGTTGAGTCTTTCCAAATGTTGAATGCTTTGGAGTAACCTTAAATGACTCGATAAGATGTATCGGTGAAAGACGATTGTCTTGCCAATGTGAATACTCATGTCTATGTGACTTATGGACCTCGGTATGAGGTCCTGGCGAAAGCGATGATGTCTTTCTGACTATTGGATGCTTCGGTGTAACTTAAGAAGTCTCAGTGTAACCTCTTGGGGAGCAGTAAGTCTTGCCGATAGCAATGTTGAAGTCATTGCAACGGTTGTAAGTTCAATAGAACCTCTTGCCGATGGAAAACTCTTGGCGATATCAAATGCTAAGCTGTGTGTGGCATTGGGGAGACACTGTCAGTGTCTCACCAACATGCCAACACAAATTGAAGTTTTTTTATTGTGTGAAGATTTCCTATGTGGCATCTCGTGGACCAATAGGAGAAGCCGAATTTGAATAGTTGGGAGACAGTCCGTTGTGACAGTTCCGTGAGGAAGTTCAACAGATAGGGAATGACATGATATAGTTTGCAGTTGCAGATGCTCATGGGTTTGATGGTTGGTTCGATGAACAGGTGTGTGAATAGTTTGAATTGTATCAGAGAGAATTCTATTCTGTGAAGACTGTAACGTGAAGGTTCCTGCACAAGATTGATCATAGTGAAAGTTGTTGTAATATGACATCAGAAATATAAGTTAGAACTCTTGTATGTAATCCTTATTACTGTAATACAAAGTGACTTCTCTTGGTGTGGTGGGTTTTTCTCCCGTAAGGGTTTTCCCACGTATATTTGGTGTTCATCTATGTTTGTCTAATTCTTTGTTTCTAATATTTATTTCAAAGTGCATCTTAATTGAACTGTAATTGAAAAATTAAAAGTATATCTATATTCTTCCCTGAGGTATTGACGTTAGGAGAGTTGTTTCTACATCTAGCTTTCCTTACAAGTGGTATCAGAGCCTAGCCAGTTGTGTTATCCTTGTGGGTACGTTGGATTTTTTGTGTCAATTTCTGTTCAGTGGGAGTCTTATAGAAGTTTTTCAATTTCTAATTACAGATTGAGATGGATAGCACGTCAGGAAAGATTGAAATAGAGAAGTTCAATGGCGGCAATTTTGAGTTGTGGAAACTTAAGATGGAGGATCTCTTAGTGGATCGTGATCTTTGGATTGCTGTGTCTGGAGTGAAACCTATAGGCATGAAGCAAGAAGATTGGGACCTTGCAGATAGAAAATCTAAGGGGTTGATAAGGCTATGTTTGGCAGACTCCGTTCTTTTGAATGTACATGAGGAGAAGACTGCATCTTCCTTGTGGAAGAGACTGGCATCTATTTATCAGGGGAAATCCTTGGTGAATAAACTGTTCTTGAGGAAGAAGCTCTACTCGTTGAGAATGCAGGAAGGAGGGTCTATAACTAATCATTTGAACAAATTCAACATGTTGATTGCACAATTAACATATGTTGGTGTAGAGACTGAAGAAGAGGATCGTTGTATGCTATTATTGTGTTCTTTGCCAGACTCATGGGATCATCTGGTGATGGCTATTGGGAGTACAACATCCAATTTCAAGATGGAAGATGTTGTTGGTTCTTTGATATCAGAAGAAATGAGAAGGAAATCTTCTGAGATGGCTAAGGAAGCTCTTGCTGTCAGAGGAAGATCGAAAGAGAAAGGAAAGAAGGACAAGAAGTCCAAATCAAAATCAGAGGGGATATCAAAGTCTCCTGGCAAGAAGTCCAAGGTGAAGTGTTGGAACTGTGGGAAACTTGGTCATGTCCGAAAGGATTGTAAAGAGGAGAAGAAGAAGTATTCTTTTGATAATGACTCTTCTCATAGTGATGCAGACGCCTTCATTGCAACCTTGGCTACACAGGCATCAGATGATGTCTGGCTGATTGATTCTGGAGCATCTTTTCACATGACATCTCATAGATACTGTTTCACAAAGTATGAATAATACGATGGTGGAAAGGTGTACTTGGCAAGTGATTCAACTTTGGAGGTTGTTGGCCATGGAAGAGTCAGAATCCAATTTCCTGATGGCAGAGTAAAGGGAATCAATGATGTTATGCACATACCAGGTCTACCTCGAAAGCTACTATCTGTCAGTAAGCTGAATGATATTGGAGTACAAGTCACATTCTCTAGAAATGGCTGCAAGATGACTAGAGGCTCTATGGTGCTAGCTAGAGGTGCTCAAATTGGTACCCTATACAAGCTAGATGCACAAGCTGTTCAATGCAATAGTGTCTCTGTAAAGTCACAAAAAGCTACTAATGGAGGTAAAGAGGGAAATATCCCTAATTATGTAAACTCTATGGAAGTAAAACTTCCTACAGAGAAGACTATGCTTTGGCATCATAGGCTAGGCCACATAGGAGAAAAATGTTTAAAAACCTTGAAGAATAAAAACCTAGTTGAGAGGCTTGAAGATTGTAATCTCGATTTGAACTCTGTGAGCATTGTATATATGGAAAACAAAACCATGTTTCATTTTATTCCAGTCCTCATAAATCTTCAGGTTTGCTAGATTATATCCATTCAGATGTATTTGGTCTAGTGGATGTTCCTTCTTTATCTAAATCAAGATACTATGTGTCATTCATTGATGATTATTCAAGAAGAGCATTTGTTTATTTTTTGAAAAGTAAATCAAAAGTGTTTAGTCAATTTAAGGAATTTAAGATCTTGTTGAAAATCAGACTGGTAGAAAAATAAAATGCTTAAGGACTTATAATGGTGGTGAATTTTGTTCTAATTGGTTTGAAAGATACTGTAAAGACCATGGGATTAAAAGACATAAGACTACACCTTATACTCCACAACAAAATGGAGTTGAAAAAAGGTTCAATAGGACAATGATGGAGAGAGCACGAAGTATGCTAAGTAGTGCTGGCTGGAGGAGAATTTATGGGCTGAGGCTATTGCTACTGCATGTTACTTGATTAATCATTCTCCAAATTATGCTCTTGTTGAGAAAACATCTTTGGAAGCTTGGTCTGGTAAGAAGCCCTCTTAGACATATTTGTGTTTTTGGCTATGAGGCATATGCTTATGTGTCTTATGAAAAGAGATCTAAATTGGAGAACAAAGATGTCAAATGTATTTTTATTGGCTATAGTGCTAGCATAAAAGGATACAAGCTTTGGAATCCTAATACAGAAAAGGTTGTATACAACAGAAGCATAATCTTTCGTGAGCTGAAACCTTCTAAATTGGGTCTGCAGTTAGAGACAAAGTCAGAAAACAATAAGGATGTAACTTTAATTCCTTCTACACCAGAGAAAGAGGAATTGAGAATTCAAAATGTGCCTAAAACTGAGGAGAGCTCAAGTAGTTCTGAAGAAGAAGAAGAACCTCAGCCTCAACCTCAATAAGTTAGGAGGTCAATTCGTGAAAGAAAGCAAGCTGATAGGTATGGTTCTCTTTGATTGATTTTACTTGTGCCTATGCTTTGATTTCTAGCACTGATGAGCCTAGGATTGTAAAAGAGGCATTTAAAATGTTTGATTTAGACTATTGGTTGGAAGCCATGAATGAAGAGATGGCATCATTAGAAAAGAATGAAACTTGGAGTTTGGTGCCCTTGCCTAAAGATAGAAAAGTTGTTGGCTGCAAATGGGTATTTAAAAAGAAGATTGGTCTGGATGGTAGTGTGGAAAAGTACAAGGCAAGATTGGTTGCAAAGGGTTATTCCCAGGTAAAGGGAATTGATTATGGGGAAATATTTTCTCCTGTAGCTAAGCTGACATCTATCAGATTTCTTTTGTCACTTGCAGCAGCATATGACTTAGAGGTCGAACAGATGAATGTGAAGACAAATTTTCTTCATGGTGATCTTGAAGAAGAAATCTATATGTCCCAGCCTGAGCACTTTGTGGAGAAAGGTAAAGAGAAACTGGTTTGCAAGTTAAAAAAGTCTCTGTATGGGTTAAAATAGTCACCTAGAATGTGGTACCAGAAATTTGATACTTTGGTATTGTCTTTGGGATTTGTGAGATCAAAGTCTGATCATTGTGTCTATTATAAAGCTGAAAGTGATCAAGTTTTTATTATTACTCTCTATGTTGATGATATGTTGTTCATAGGAAATAGTAAGCTAATGATTTTTGATCTTAAGTCTCAGTTGTCTACTAAGTTCAAAATGAAAGATATTGGTGCAGCAAGGTATATTCTGGGGATGAATAACCAGGGACAAAAATAGTAGAAAACTTTGGCTCAGTCAGAGTAAGTATATTAGGACTGTTCTAGAGATATTTTGCATGAATGATTGCAAGCAGTTAGTTGTTCTAGTATTACAAGGAACGAAGCTATCTATTGAAGACTATCCAAAATCTCCTACTGAGATGGGGGACATGACCAGTGTACCCTATGCTAGTGCAGTAGGTAGTCTCATGTATGCAATGTTATGTAAAAGGCTAGACATTTCCCAAGCAGTGGGAGTTCTTAGTCGGTTTATGGCTACTCCTGGAAGGACACATTGGGATGTTGTGAAAAGAGTTTTCAGATATTTGAAGGGCACTTCAGATTTTGCTTTGTGTTACCATGGAAACTTGGTTGAATCATGGAGAACACTCAGTATTCGAGGCTATGTGGATTCTGATTGGGTAGGGGACATTGACAACAGGAGGTCCACTAGTGTATATAATTTCATGTTGAATGGTGGTGAAGTGAGTTGGATGAGCAAGCGGCAGGCTGTAGTCACTTTGTCCACTACAGAAGCTGAATACATGGCAACTAATCATGCTTGTAAAGAAGCAGTTTGGTTAAAACATTTGTGTTCTAACATTCGTTTTGATGCAGGGCAAATAACTATTTTTTGTGACAGTTAGAGTGCAATTTGTCTAGCAAAGAATCCTACTTTCCATGCCAGGATGAAACATATTGACGTACAGTACCACTTTGTACGAGATATGGTGGAGGATGGAAAGATCAATTTGGAAAAGGTTGATACTTTGGAGAATGTTGCAGATGCAATGATGAAGCCAATGAGCACAAACAAGTTCAGGTGGTGTGCTAGTTCAATGGGCCTTAGTGCCCATGATTTTTAGTAGGTTTGTTGTGCTCTGGAGGTGCCTGTGTGATCTTCGTCAAGTGGGAGATTGTTGGAAATATGTGTCTCAATCATCATAGGCTGTAACCTCTACTGGGAAAAATTTGGTATGACATCCATCATGTCTGGCCAACTAGCAGTAGTAACCTTGTTGAATTAGATTAGGTCGTTGTGACCTTGCAAGAGTCTCACTAAACGCTTTTACTTTGGAGCCTATTGTTGTGACAGTTTGTTCGTTGTAACCTCTTATTGCTTGTGGAGATCTCTGGCCGACAAGCCATTCTATTGCATATCGGGATAACCTACGGTGGCTCGGTGAGAAGTCTTATCGAGATATTAAAGTCTTGCTGACAATATGTTACATGTTGTGGTCTTCAACGTATCTTATATTCTATCAGTAAGAAGTCTTACCGATGTGCAAATGTCTCACCGATGGAGGTTCAAGTGTTGGTCATCAGAGTAACACAAAGGATCTTAGGGAGATCTCTTATCAATTGAAGAATGTCATACCGATAGCATATGGCTATTGGGGTAACCCAAATGGTCTCGAGAAAAAGTCCCAGTGAACGATGAAGGTCTTGCCGACAAGAACACATATGGAGTCTTCGTGGTAACATAAAATATCTCAATGTGAACTCTTAGCGATAGACAAGAGTTTTGCTGACTACTATTTGGCACTTGGTATGTTTGGGGGTTTCGGAGTAACATCTCAGTGATAGCAGTTGAGTCTTGCCGAATGTTGAATGCTTCAGAGTAACCCTAAATGACTTGATAAGATGTCTCGGCGAAAGATGATTGTCTTGCCGATGTGAATAATCATGTCTATGTGACTTATGGACCTTGGTATGAGGTCTTGGTGAAAGTGATGATGTCTTGCCTACTATTGGATGCTTCGATGTAACTTAAGAGGTCTCAGTGTAACCTCTTGGCGAGCAGTAATTCTTGTCGATAGCAATGTTGAAGTCATTGGAACGGTTGTAAGCTCAATGGAACCTCTTGCCGATGGAAAACTCTTGGTGATATTAGATGCTAAGCTGTGTGTGGCATCGGGGAGACACGGTCAGTGTCTCCTCGACATGCCAACACAAATTGAAGTTTTTTGACCGCATGAAGATTTCCTATGTGGCGTCTCATGGACCAATAGGAGAAGCTGAATCTGAACAGTTGGGAGACAGTTCGTTGTGTCAGTTTCATGAGGAAGTTTGACAAATAGGGAATGACATGAATATAGTTTGCAATTGTAGATGCTCATGGGTTCGATGGTTGGTTCAATGAATAGGTGTGTGAACAGTTCAAATTGTATCAGAGAGAATTCTATTCTGTGGAGACTGTAACGTGAAGGTCCATGTACAAGATTGATCATAGTGAAAGTTGTTGTAATATGACATCAGAAAGATAAGTCATAACTCTTGTATGTAATCCTTATTACTATAATACAAAGTGACTTCTCTTGGTGTGGCGGGTTTTTCTCCTATAAGGGTTTTCCCACGTATATCTGGTGTTCATCTATGTTTGTCTAATTCTCTATTTTTGATATTTATTTCAAAGTGCATCTTAATTGAACTATAATTGAAAAATTAAAAGTATATCTGCATTCTTCCCTGAGGTATTGACATTAGGAGAGTTGTTTCTGCATCTAGCTTTCCTTACAATCCTCCTATTGAAAACTATTGTAATAAATAAAAGAACTAGTGTAATGTAGTTCATGGATTTGAAAAGCTTAGTGGTAATCCAAAAAACCATATGAGGTGAATAGATGAGTGAGTTCTTGTTTGTGTTCAGGTTTTTGGTAAACCTATGTGAAAACTATGAAAGGTTGATGAGGAGTTCCTTTCATTTGAATCAACATCATGAGTTATAAGTGTTGGGATTACTATAGTTGAAAGTGTTAAAGATTGAAAGGAGGAGAATATGGACATCATCAATATTGTTGTATAGGAAAGTAGCTAGATACAAAGATCCTCTTACTATCAAACTTCTTGGAAGTGTGGTCAGCCAATGATGAGTTCACTAGAAGTAAAATTAGGATAAGTTCTCGTATGTAGGTGATCATGTGCAATAAGATCCAGATAGCACTATGCAGACCTAAAGTATGTATAGGCATATGATTCTATTTCCAACTTTTAGTGTAGAAAAATGCATCCCTTTACATTTTCACACTTGTTTGGGTCCTCCTTGTTAAAATTTGGCTTATTTATGCCTTGATTGGTCCTATTTTGCATCCACAAGCCTAGTTAAATGCATTTTACTAAGGATAATCCTGACATGTAATAAATGGAAAATCATAATTTAATATTTTTGGCTGAGTTCTAGATTTAGTGATCTGGGACCCATATGCCCATCTAGGCATGTGGGTCCTCCCTAGGTCTTGGGTCCTGATTTCAAATGTCACATTGAACATAATACTTCTTGAAGTATGTGTCTCGAGTTTAAGACTTTGGGACTCATATGTCCCATTGGGCGTATTAGTCTTTCTTTAACCTAGTACCTATTTTAATTCAAATCCTTGCTGGGATTTTATTATATCCTTAATTTCAATTTTTGAATGTCAGCTTGTAGTGTTGTAATTTTGGGTCAATTAAGCATAAAAAAGTATAAATACAAGATCATTTCACTATGTTTCATCCTAATATCCTAGAAAGTAATCTAAGAGCCTTCAAGCATTTATGCAAGAGTTTATAAATACACAAATTGAAGTTTTTTGACCGCATGAAGATTTCCTATGTGGCGTCTCGTGGACCAATAGGAGAAGCTGAATCTGAACAGTTGGGAGACAGTCTGTTGTGTCATTTTCGTGAGGAAGTTTGATAGATAGGGAATGACATGAATATAGTTTGTAGTTGCAGATGCTCATGGGTTCGATGGTTGGTTCAATGAATAGGTGTGTGAACAGTTCGAATTGTATCAGAGAGAATTCTATTCTGTGAAGACTGTAATGTGAAGGTCCATGTACAAGATTGATCATAGTGAAAGTTGTTGTAATATGACATCAGAAAGATAAGTCATAACTCTTGTATGTAATCCTTATTACTATAATACAAAGTGACTTCTCTTGGTGTGGTGGGTTTTTCTCCTATAAGGGTTTTCCCACGTATATCTGGTGTTCATCTGTGTTTGTCTAATTCTCTATTTTTGATATTTATTTCAAAGTGCATCTTAATTGAACTATAATTGAAAAATTAAAAGTATATCTGCATTCTTCCTTGAGGTATTGACATTAGGAGAGTTGTTTCCGTATCTAGCTTTCCTTACAATCCTCCTATTGAAAACTATTGTAATAAATAAAAGAACTAGTGTAGTGTAGTTCATGGATCTTGAAAAGGTTAGTGGTAATCCAAAAAACCATATGAGGTGAATAGATGAGTGAGTTCCTATTTGTGTTTAGGTTTTTGGTAAACCTATGTGAAAACTATGAAAGGTTGATGAGGAGTTCCTTTCATTTGAATCAACATCATGAGTTATAAGTGTTGGGATTACTACAGTTGAAAGTGTTAAAGATTGAAAGGAGGAGAATATGGACATCATCAATATTGTTGTATAGGAAAGTAGCTAGTTACAAAGATCCTCTTACTATCAAACTTCTTGGAAGTGTGGTCAGCCAATGATGAGTTCACTAGAAGTAAAATCAGGATAAGTTCTCGTATGTAGGTGATCATGTGCAATAAGATCCAGATAGCACTATGCAGACCTAAAGTATGTATAGGCATATGATTCTATTTCCAACTTGTAGTGTAGAAAAATGCATCCCTTTACATTTTCACACTTGTTTGGGTCCTCCTTGTTAAAATTTGGCTTATTTATGCCTTGATTGGTCCTATTTTGCATCCACAAGCCTAGTTAAATGCATTTTACTAAGGATAATCCTGACATGTAATAAATGGAAAATCATAATTTAATATTTTTGGCTATGAGTTCTAGATTTAGTGATCTAGGACCCATATGCCCATCTAGGCATGTGGGTCCTCCCTAGGTCTTGGGTCCTGATTTCAAATGTCACATTGAACATAATACTTCTTGAAGTATGTGTCTCGAGTTTAAGACTTTGGGACTCATATGTCCCATTGGGCGTATTATTCTTGCTTTAACCTAGTACCTATTTTAATTCAAATCCTTGCTGGGATTTTATTAGATCCTTAATTTCAATTTTTGAATGTCAGCTTGTAGTGTTGTAATTTTGGGTCAATTAAGCATAAACAAGTATAAATAAAAGATCATTTCACTATGTTTCATCCTAATATCCTAGAAAGTAATCTAAGAGCCTTCAAGCATTTATGCAAGAGTCTATAAGAGCATTGAAGAGAAAATCATCAAGCATTTGGAGCTACATTCAAGATTCAAGCATCATGTTTGTTTGTGAGCTAACATTTGTGATGTAGGTTTCATGATTCTTAAGCAAGCATTCAAGACAAAGTTTCAAGCATTCAATCAAGAATCAAGATCCACATCCATTGAAGCCATTTCACACAATTTTGCAACCTTTATTTTAACAGTTTGGTGAGTTGCAACATTGCATTTTTTCATTCATCATTCCTTCATGCTTTTCTATTTCATTTCAAGGTTTAATTACCAAAATGGGGGAAACCCCCATTCCCTAACAAAACAACATTTTTCTCTCTTGATGTGTTTTTGTAGATCTAGGAGAATTGGAGCTTGAATATCCTTTGAAGAAAAATTGCAAAAAATGTCAAATTTGTCAAGAATTTGTCATCTTCACAAAAACTCACCCAAAAAATAGAATTCAGATTTTTAGACTTCAAGATTGGACAAGAAGTAAGCTATAGAAGATCAATGGATTCTATAGAAGTATCATTCAAATCCTAACAATAGGACTCATACGCCCAACCAGGAATATTAGTCTGAGTATACCCCTTTTTTCCATCTTTTTGTAGATCTTGGTCAGTCATCAAAAGATTCTAGATTATGCCCAGAAAAGTTGTAGCAAGACTCATATGCCCAACCTGGCATATTAGTCCCAATATACTTCAAAAATTATATTTTTAGAGTTGCAAGATCCTTGTTTTGACTTCATCATTCTACCAGGTACTTTACTATTTGATTCTAGTTCATCAATCTTGTTTCATCCTTTCAAATTCCTAGGTCATATAGTGAATTTGCATAGTGCATTCAATTTACTATTTTAAAGCTTCATTTAATGGTGAACCCTCATCCAATTGTAATAGGAATCCACTATCCATTCCTCAATCAAGTAACTTGGTTGAAGAATCTAGTTTCCTAATGAATTAAAGTGTGAAATAGGTCCAATTCCATCTCCCAAAAGGTGGAACCCTATTTCCCTTTTGTTTGTTTTGGTGAACTTGACCTTTGGACCCTTGAATTTATAATTTGGAGAACATTGTAGTCCTAGATCTAGGTTGCATTAACATTACATTATATTTGCATTAGTTGATTGCATTTAGGACTTCTAAATATTGCATTAGTGAAAAGTGCATATAGGTTGCATTTTTTGTATTTTGCAACATCATTCAACTTCATTGGAAATCTATAATTGAAAACATTCAATTGAGCATACAACTTAAACACATTAAAATCAACTCAAAATTCGGTGATTTAGGCTTAAAAACCCTAATTGGGACTCATTCACCCACCTGCGTGTATTAGTCCCTGTACAGGTCTTTTTGTAGATTTCTGGGTATTTTGTGCTCTCTATTTTTCACCATTTGAAACTGTCAAAAACCCTAATTTGGACTCATACGCCCACCCAGGTGTATTAGTCCTTGATTAGATCTAAATCTTCATTTTCTTGCATTCAAAGTTTTCCATTTGTGCTTCTAGTTGCTATCTTTAGATTACTGTTTCAATTTGCAAAATTACTATCATTGGAAATCTTTTCAAAATTGGTTTCATTTCAAGTGCATTTGTAAACATAAGAATTGGAATTAAATAATTTTATTTATCTTGTGTTCATTGCATTTATCTCACATTTATTATCCTTCCTTGATTGACCCTTGTATGAGCTTTACAACTTGGTTTCCTATTGCTAATACAATAGTGAGACGTAGTTCAAGACTCATGTCCTACCACGATAATGCACTCATCGTGGATCTTGGGTTATCTAGATCTTTCACTCATAGTTTTGAAACTAGTGCACTAGGTATGGACCATACCATTGACAACTATTTACCTTCAAGTAGTATGACAAATGTTGAAACAATGGTTGCTAGTGTCCCTCAAGAAAACTTAATCCAAATCCATGAAGAATTCACACATCTACAACCTAGTGAGTATTGAAAACATTTCCAACACCAAATGATTGAAAGTGAAAAAGGAATAGAGATTGCACGTAACTTAGCTCAGATTTTTGGAAAAAAATCTTACCTCAATGACTAGTTGTGCTCAATGCTCAAAGTCATGGAGGAACCCAAATTCCTCCTCCTACAACCATTGCCTCTATTCCTACTTACACCATCCCTCAAGTTACCACAATAATGCAACCTACTAGAAATGTATTTTCTACCTTGGGTATTTCCACTAGCAATTCTTGTACCTTTGTGGCATCTCACGTCATATCTCCTACCACTTTACCTCCCATAAGTGTTCCATTCACTTTCCCCTCAAACACATATACACCTCCAGCATATTCACCTCCATCCCAAAACACAACCAATGATGCCATTCTTAACCAACTCTTGCAAAATGTTTCATTCCTTCAATGACAAATTTCCACTATAAACCAAAATAAAAATTGCCAACCTTCATACTATGTCAGAAGCAATCCCTTATCCTTGGAGGTATTAAGAACACCAATACCACAAAGTATAGAGATTCCTAGATTTGAGAAATGTGGAGGAAAGGTAGATCTTTCTAACCATGTTTCCTCTTACACCACATTATGTAGTGATTTCGTCCTTGAAGATAAGCTCTTGGCTAAGATTTTCCCTATGTCCTTGAAAGATACTACTTTAGAATGGTTTTCCTTATTACCGAATAACTCAATTCATTAATTCAATGAACTTATTGAGGCCTTTATCAACCATTTCCAAGTGCATATGACTCCTAAGATGATATTCTAGCTAATTTGATGGGATGTAAGCAAAAGGATGATGAAAAGGTTATTGACTTCATTTCACGCTACCAATTGCTTTATTCCCAAATTGATAGAAAGATTCTTGATCCTCACCTTCAATGAATGTTCATTGAGGACTTACAAACTAAGATGCAAGATAAGCTTGGCATGATGAAATTTCTTTCCTTCATACACTTGTGTACCACCCTTCGTGATCTTATCAAAACTTGGTTAGTAGTCGTGAAACAAAACCCACCTCTAGCCATCCTGAAAAGTTCAAATATGCAAATCAAAACAATTAACAAACTTTCAAGAAAATAAATAAATACTTTCTTCAAATAAATCCCCCTCAACCAACCCAACATGTTGTTACCAAAGTGGCTTCTATAAGGAAGACAAATCCTTTTACATTTGGGGATTTGAATAGACAATTTACTCCCTTACTTGATACCCTCCATAACACCATTTTATAATTTCTAGAAAAGAACTTCATTTCCTTGCCTCCCATTAAATCTCTTGATCCTACTAAGCCATTATCTCCAAAATTTAGATCAAATTCATATTATCATTTTCACTGTCAAAATGGACATGATACAGTGTTGGCAACACAAGGGCAGACAATTGAGAGGGGGGGTGAATCAGTTGTCACCAAATTTTAAAATTATTCAACTTTATAATCTTATTCTTAGATCTGATCATTAATCATGAAAGAATAAATGAACAACACATCAAAAGCACACATAACACCAAGATTTTTATGTGGAAACCCTGTTAAGGGGAAAACCATGATGGAGGTCAATCCAAAAGATTATACTATTTTAAAAGTATAAGGAAATATGAATGGGGAATGCACATGCATTCAGGAACAATGCCTAGAGCTCACTGCTCAATTGCAAAGGAAGACACACTATCTTACATAAAGATTTTGATTATATCTAAATCAGATTTTGAACTAAGAAAATAGCATCTGCTAATGCCTGATTATAGTTCTAGTTAAGCACATGAACACTTCTTCACTCTTCTTCACTCTTCTGCACACTCTGCTCTGCCTTTGAATGATCTAAACAATATTCGCACACATGACTCATACACTTCACACTTGCACACTTCAATTCGAATCAAAAATTGCTCTTATATGTGTGCAACAAGAAATTACATCGTTATAAGTCAACCACAAAGAAATAATAAAATGAATACAAATAGTTGGCTCACATCAATAAAGATTATTCATGTGAATCAACCAAGGTTGGCCACAACATAGTGAATACCAAAAATAACATCCTCAAACAAAAACCACTTTAATTAATTACTCCTTGGAGATCCACAACACGCTTCAACACCTTGTTGGCCAAGAACATGAAAAACATGAACACCCAAGAGAAAATCTCGGATCATGAGCACAACGAACAATGCAAACATGCAATACAAATAGAGAACGATCTAGAAACATACACAAACATCTTGAATCACCAAAGAGGAATCCACAACAACTAAACTTACTGAAATCACATGATCTTCATTCAGGAACACAAACTGAAGGAACAAAAGAACTATCAGAATACAAATATTCATAACATGATCAAATATTCACGTGGATCTCTAAAACACGACATGGATAAACTAGATATACTCAACAAGAAACCCTTTAGTCCACAACCTCTGAACAACTATGTATTGAGTTCACTGACAGATTGAACTTTACTTCACCACTGACAACCTCTAGCACTTCTTATTACAATTTTCTCAATATCCTCGACATATACAAATTCTAATGCATTAATGCTAATAGTGTTGACATCAATGACAACCACATATCAACAACACAACCACAACATAAAACATCCAACAATATCCCCCTTTGGAATTGATGGAAACACATGATGTGAAAAACACCATCAATCCAACTTTCTCTTAGCACTTACTCCCCCTTTGTTTTTGACTCTTCTCCCCAACTCTTTCACCTGACTCTTCTTCCCATAAAGTTTTTAGCATTACTCTTCTCCCCCTTTGTCATCAATGACAAAGATCTCTCCTATACAAGCTATGAACCACATATTTGAACACATGAACATCTAAATATCTAACTACTCCCCTTGAGTAGTAGCCACCACAACATCAATCCGGATCAAAATATGATCATGAAATACACGGATTGATGCAAATCAATGCATCTTAGTTCTGATTAGAAGGGGTAATCACCCCTAACTTCCCTCTAAGATAATCAAAAGTATCCTTAGGAAACAACTTGGTAAATATGTCTACAATCTGCTCCTTAGTAGGCACATATTCCAATCTGACTTCGTTTTTACTTACTTTCTCTCTCAAAAAGTGAAACTTGATAGATATATGCTTGGTCTTGGAATGCAACATCGGATTCTTAGAAATGTTATTAACACTTGAGTTATCATAGAATATAACAATAGGCTCATCATACACAACTATGATATCCTTCAGCATCTACTTCATCCACAGTACTTGAGTACAATTATTAGCAACAACATTGTATTATGCCTGTGCAGTAGATAAAGAAATAGCATTTTGCTTTTTGCTTAACCATGAAATCAACTTCTTTCCCAAGAAAAATGCTCCACCATTAGTAGTCTTCCTATCATTCACATCTCCTACCCAATCAAAATCAGTAAAGGAACTCAAAGTAAGATCATCATCTTTAGGATACTATAGGCCAAAATCAACTGTCCCCTTCAAGTATCTAAAAATACTCTTCACAACAGTCACATGTGATTCTTTAGGATCAGCTTGAAATCTTGTGACAATACATACAAAATTCATGATATCAGGCCTAGTTTGAATCAAATGGAGCAATCCACCAATCATTGATCTGTATCTAGTCTAATTTTACTTCAGAGAATCATCATCAGTTGTCAACTTGCATTCGATCACCATGGGTGTACCAACTGGCTTTGAGTCTTCCATACCAAATTTCTTCAACAATTCTTTCACATACTTGGATTGAGATATAAATATCCCTTTATCTAACTGAGTAATTTACAATCCCAAGAAGAATTTCATCTCTCCAATCATTGACATCTCAAACTCATTCTACATCTCATCAACAAACTTCATGCACAAGCTATCATCTCCTCCAAATATGATATCATCAACAAAAACTTCCATAATCAAATCTCTATTATGATCAATCTTGAAATACAGATTACTGTTAGTAGTACCTTTGTTAAATCCAAGCTTCACCAAGTACTTATCCAATCTAGCATACCATGCTCTAGGAGCTTACTTGAGTCCATACAATGGTTTCTTTAACCGACAAACCATATCTCCCTGACCAGTCAACTGAAATCTATCTGGTTGTTCAACATACACCTCTTCTTCCAACTCGCCACTTAGAAAAGCCTACTTGACATCCATCTGATAAACCTTGTAGTCTTTGTAAGCATCATAAGCAAGAAACAATCTCATAGCTTCAATTCTAGCAACAGGGGAAAAGGTTTCTTCAAAATCAATACCTTCCATTTGTGAATATCCCTTACACACCAGTCTCACTTTGTTTCTAACCACTTCACCTTGATCATTCATTTTGTTTCTAAAGACCCATTTAGTTACAATTACATTTTTATCCTTAGGTCTAGGAACAAGAATCCATGTATCATTATTTTCAATCTGCTGTAGTTCCTCCTTCATTGCTTCAACCCAATGTTCATCTTTGTATGCTTCATTCACATTGTTAAGCTTAGTCTTTGAAATCAAACATTATTCTTCTACAATCTTTCTCTTAATCTGAACATCTTTGTTCTTATCACCTATGATCTGATTCTATGAATGATTCAACCTTACATACCTCAGAGTCTTAGGACATTCTTGAACTTCAGACTCTTCTGATCTTCCACCAATTTCTCCTTCCTCTTGATCTTCTTGATTCACCAGAATGATTTGGACTTGATTTGAAATCTGACCTTTGTTTGTACTATCATTCTGATCATCATAATCATATCTACAAGTTCTAGATGGTGCACCTATGTCTTTATCGACCTTAACATTTGCACTTTCAACCATTTTCTTCAATCTCTTATTGTAACACCGGTAGGCCTTGCTTTTAGTAGAATAACCCAAAAAGATTCCTTCATCACTCCTAGCACCAAACTTTCCTATATCTTCATCTCTTTTGATATAACACTTGCTTCCAAAGATCTTGAAATATCTAACAATAGGATTTTGACCAGTCCATTGCTCAAAAGGAGTCTTACCAGTATCATCTTTGATTTATACCTGGTTAAGTGTGTACACAATAGTACTCACAACTTCTTTCTAGTAGATATGAGGTACATTTCCTTCCAACATCATAGTTCTAGCAGCTTCTAGAACTATTCTATTCTTCTTTTCTGCAACTCCATTTTGTTGAGGGGTCCGCGGTGCAGATAATTGTCTCTTTATTCCATGTTCTTCACATAAAGAATTGAACTTTCCAGAAGTGAATTCACCATCTCTATTTGATATCAAACACTTAATCTTCAGATTTGTCTCTGTCTCAACCATAGCCTTAAAGATCTTGAAATTTTCCAGAGCTTCAAATTTCTCCCTTAAGAAAGTAGCCCACATCATTCTTGAATAGTAAGCAACATGAAGTACCTATATCCTTGTAAACTTCTAGCTCTAGCAAGACCACACAAATTAATATGCACAAGATCCAACAATCCATTTGAATTTTTTTTTGCTTCAAAATGAAATTCTTGTTTTCTTTCCTATTTGACATTCCTTGCATATGGAATTAGTAGGTTTCATAAACTTAGGAAGATCTCTCATAGACTTAGTAGAAATTATCTTAATAGTATAATCAAAGTTAACATGACACATTCTCCTATGCCACAACCAACTTTCATCAATTTGAGAAATCAAGCAACTTTTTCTAGTAGCACTCAGGTGAAAGATATTACCTTTGGTTTTTGTACCTGATGCAATCACATTTCCAAAATTTCCCAATATTTGGCACTTATCATCCATGAAATGAATATTGTGTCCCTTATCAACCATTTATCCAACACTTAAAAGATTATGCTTCAAACCTTCAACATACAGAACATCATCAATATTATGCTTACCATCAAGAGAAATACATCCTCTGCCATGGATCACACTAGCTTTGTCATCACCAAATCTCACAACACCACCATCATGCTTTTCCAAGCTCATAAATGTACTTTTATCTCTTGTCATATGATGAGAGAAACCACTATCAATTATCCATTCATCTTTCTCTTCAACTCGAGCAACTAGGGCTTTCTCCACATTTGTACAATTAGCAGATTCAATAGACACAGGATTATTTTCCTTGATAGCAATAAATACAAATTCATCTTCACTTGCATTTCCTTTATCAAATTCATCATTTGTCACACCTTCATCAACAACATAGTAACACTTCTTTTGAAATTTAGGCTTGTTAAATCTTGGCTTGGAAACTCTCTCAGGACACCTTGATGAAAAATGACCTATTTCATTGCAAGAGAAACATTTAATAGGAAACTTCCCCTTATACTTACCTTGTCCTCTAGCTTCTCTTTTCACAATCAGTGCTTCAAGCTCTTCTAGCTCTCTTTGTTCTTCATCAAGATATTTCATTTCATCCTCATACTTGAATGTCTTTCTTGATGAGCTTTCACCTAGATCATATCTTTTTTTATCTCTTCCAGAAGTAGTGGCCTTGTATGCAAATTCTACATTAGGAAGGGATCACCAAATTCACTCAACTCAAAAGCAGTAAGCTTACCAATCAACATATCTTTGGTAACATTTGTCAAAGTCTAGAGCTCTTCAATAGCACTAGGTTTGACTTTGTAATAATCAGGAAAGGATCTAAGCACTTTAGCAATAATATTTGATTCGTCTATCTATCCACCAACACATCTGATACCACACACAAGTTCATTCACTCTTTGCATGAAAGTAGTAAAATTTTCATCATCACCCATTCTCAACTTTTCATATTTCCCTTTCAGACTTTGTAGCTTAGCAATCTTCACATTAGCATCACCTTCATACAAGGTCTCCTAATTTTTCCAAATCTCATAAGAAATCTTCAAATCCATCACATTTTTCATCAGAGTATCAGTCAAAGCACTCAACAATGCCTCCTTCTTGATATTATACTCAGCATAAGTACTATTCAGTGGAATAACATACCTATTACATGTAATGCTCCAGTAGGATTCACCAATGCATCTCAAATGGCACTCCATTTGAGTCTTCCACAAAGAATAATTTGTTCCATCAAATCTAGGACTATCCTTATAAGTTTCCATCCTGGATCACCTCAAGTTGTTAAACTTCTTCTAAGAAACCTACTCTGATACCAATTGTTGGAAACACAAGGGTAGACAACTGAGAGGGGGGGGTGAATCAATTGTCGCCGAATTTTAAACTTATTCAACTTTATAACCTTATTCTCAGATCTGACCATTAATCATGAAATCATAAATGAACAACACATCAAAAGCACACATAAGACCAATATTTTTAGGTGGAAACCTTGTTAGGGGAAAAACCATGGTGGAGGTCAGTCCACAAGATTATACTCTATTAAAAGTATAAGGAAATATGAATGGGGAATGCACATGCATTTAGGCACACTGCTCAATCACAAAGGAAGCTAAACTATCTTACAAAAAGATTCTGATTATATCCATCAGATTTTGAACTAAGAAAATAACATCTACTAATGCCTGATTACAATTCCGGTTAAGCACATGAACACTTCTTCACTCTTTTGCACACTCTGCTTTGCCTTCAAATGATCTGAACAATATTCACACATAGAATGTTGCACACTTTGCACTTGCACACTTCAATTCAAATAAACAATCACTCTTATATATCCACAACAAGAAATTACATCGCTATAAGTCGGCCACAAAGAAATAATAAAATGAATACAAGCAGTCGGCTCATATCAATAAAGATTATTCATGTGAATCAACCAATTTTAGCCACAACATAGTGAAGACTAAAAATAACATCCTCAAACACAAACCACTTTAATTAATTACTCCTCAGACATCCACAACACGCTTCAACATGTTGTTGGCCAAGAACATGTAAAACATGAAGATGTAAGAGAAAATAACGGATAACAAGCACAACAAACAATGCAGACATGCAATACAGATAGAGCACAATCTAGAAACATCCACAAAAATCATGAATCACCAGAGAGGCATCCACAACAATTGAACTTACTGAAATCACATGATCTTCATTCAGGAACACAAACTGAAGTAGCAAAAAAACTGTCAGAATACAAATCTTCATAACTTGATCAAATCTTCATGCGGATCTCTGAAACTCGACATGTATAAACTAGATATACTCAACAAGAAACCATTTAGTCCACAACATATGAAAAACAACGTACTGAGTTCATCAATAAACTTCACTTCACTTCACCACTGACAACCTGTAGCACTTCTTATTACAATTTTCTCAATATCCTTGACATTTACAACTTCTAATGCATTAATGCTAATAGTGTTGAAATCATTAACAACCACATATCAGCAACACAACCACAATATCCAACATTCAAAACATTGTAAGCATCTTAAACATACGGTGCAAGACTTCATTGATTCCAATCATATTCAAATTGGTGGTGTCAATGATTGAGGTAATAAGTTTGGTGCCCTTCCCAACCAAAACTTGCAAATCTTTACCAACCCCATGCCAAATCATAATATTTCATTTTTCAAATCTAATGAAACTAAGAATGATGTGATGAATGTTGACACAGATGATGACAACATGGATACTAATGAATAGAGTCCTATGGATAATATGGTTGGATTGATCAAAATTCAACCTCATAAGGGCCAAAATAAAATACCTCTTGAAATTGCTTTCTCATCAAAAGATATAATAAAAAGGGAACCTGGTGGTCCTCTTTACACAACCGATCAAATCAATGGCAAGCCTATTAATGGGATACTAACTGATCTTGTCTATGTAGATAATTTGATCACTAAATAATTCTTACTTCTACATGAACTATATCAAGATACATATGATAAACTGAAAGCGTGCATAAAACTGCACAATGGTTTTGCTTGCCCTACGATAGGTTTGATCACCCTTCCTTTAAAGTTGGACCGAAACAATTAGATGTCTCATTCTCCATCATCTCAATGTTGGATCAATTCCATGTGAAGCTTGGTTATCCATGGCTATGCTCCATGGAAGTCATCCAATTGGTTGTGCATAAATTTGTCAAGTTTCCCTTTGACAATGAGATCTTTACTATGCACCATAGTGGCTTTAATCTTGTGTCTTCCTGTGGTAATTTCTCATTGGATTTATTTTTGCCCGATCCTATTGATCCTATTAAACCTCATGAAGATTTCTTTTTTAAATCCTATCAAAAGTTTAAGGAAAAATGCATAGCAGAATTATCCCTTTGAAACATGCCTCAACCCATGATTGAGCCTCCTATCCTTGAAAAAACCATGATTTAACCAAAATCCCTTCCAAGTAACCAAGACCAACCCAAGTCAGATCCTTTTCCTATCTCCTACAAATGACCAAGAGACAACCAAAACAATCTCTTCGTGAATCCTAAGATGAAACAAGTTTACAAAGCTAAAGAGAAAGTGATTGAAAAACCCCCCATGGTTTCTTCCATTACTCCTCTAAGGGAAGAAAATAAACCCATGGTTGATAAACCCGCTCCTATACAAACACAACTTGAAAATCATACCAAAATTTCTAATAGAAATGCTAGAGAGCATAGGCGTAGACGTCGTGCTATTTCTCGAAGGTAAAATGAAAAGAACAACAAACAAAACCAACATTCAAGTCCAACTAAAGCAATACACGATGATTCTCCCTCTCCACCACAACAAAAAGATCCTATATCGCAACCACAAAAAGGACTAGCAACTTCTTTGGACATTATCATTCAACCTCCCATTGTGATTAACTTGGATAATGATCATGAGATTGCTAAAATTGATGAAGAAGTGCATAATGAATTGAATTTATTATTTTTTTCTTCCATGAGCTTAGATGATAACAACCATGATGATCCTCCTAAAAAGAGTGACTTGCCACATGTTGAACTTGGTGATGCTCCTTGATGAGGTATAAATAACCTCAGTATTATAATAGGATAAATACCCTTCTTTGTTCTTACCAACCACTTTAGCCCTACCAATTGTTTATTTTTAGGATCAATAATTGTCTACTTTTTATAAAATGATGTATAAATATGTATTTCTCAAATTGATTGAAATTAGCTAACTAATGTTCATTTAATGGTATAGATTTCAAGTCATTGTACAAGACTCATGCACAATCGAAGAATGAAGTGGATTTTAAGTGAACTTCAAGCAATTGAAGTTAAGGCGCTAGAAGTTTGGGCACCAAAAATTTAGGCGTGCATAGTGCAACAATTTCCTTTAAATATTTTTGTTAAACTCTCTTTTTAAGACTTTACGGCTCTACTCTAAGCCTTTATTATGTTTTTATGTCACGAACATCTATTAAGTTAGTCAGTTGTAATTTTGTTAAAGAATTTTTCAATGGTGATCTACCGACACCTAAAATTTAGGATTTTTGTAGTAGTATAGTAAAAATATGTGTAACCACAAAGACAAGATGTGATTGTTATGTTGTTATTATATGCTTTGAATACTATTCAGCTATGTCTTTGTGTTACACTTTTTTGATATAAATAAATAAATATTGCCAGACTCATTCTAAGTCAATAGTTCTATGTAATGGAAGTATCATGAATGGATTTATTTTGAAGATGTGAAAGTACCACATGTGGTCTTAGTTCATCATAGGAACACCCGAGAGCTGGCATTTCGAGGGATCTCATAGAGTAGATAAGTATTCCTTTTGTTAATACTGTTACTTTCATTTTATACATGTTGAATTTGGATGAATGTTATTTTGTGTTGAGCTTTGTCATGTGTTCTTGTAGGTCATAGTTTTAAGTTTGCAATATTTAAGTTTTGTTCATTTGGAAATTCCAGAGCACTCACTCTTGTTGTTGGTTACAAGTTGTTAAGTATATTTTTTGTCAACTCAATTAGTTGTTAGTCGTTAGTTTCCTTCATTTAAATTTCATAGTTAATTCCTAGGTAATTTATGTATGCTTTCTAAATAAGAATTTGAATGCTTTCTGGTTTACACAATCTCATGCTTTCTAGCTTAGTGGCTTTCTAGTTTAAATTTTGTTTATAACCATTTTAAACTTACAAAAAATATAAGAGATTTGGCCAAGACATCCCCTATTGCATACAACCTTTGAACATTGCTTGGTTAAATAATTGATATATTTTTAACTAAAGTGTTAGGACCTCACGACAACCTATCACTTTTTGGCGTCATTATTGGGGAACCATTCCTTTTCTAATGTTAATAGGAGATTGCTTGGATACCTCTTTTAGGAAAAAAATAGTTGCTAGGCTTCTCTTTTTGTATGGTCAGGAAATGAGGTCTGCATGGAATATTTGTACTAACCCCCCCCCCAAAAGACATTCCAATCACACACAGGGAGGTAGAAGTCTTAGCTGAAGTACTTATTGAAGAATTGATCGAGCAGGATCAACCTGAGACCTCCCAATATACCCCAAAAATCCAACCATTAGAGTAGACCTTTGAAGAGGAAAGCATTCCTTTGCACACCCCAGAACCTCAACCATTAGAGAAAACCTTTGAAGAGAAACACATTCCTTTTGATATCATGGGTGATAACCATAGAAACGATGCTAACCCAAGAGGGGGAGCACAAACATTTACCTATCCTATTGCTCTTGACAAAGATGATGATACACCTATGAAGAACATTTCACCATCCATCTTACCAACCTTTAGAGGTTTATCCTTCGAAGACCTTGACTAGTTCTTTTTTGAGTTTAAAGTGTTGTGTCAAACATATGACTACAAAAATGATAACCAAAAATTGAAGCTTTTTCTCTCCACTTTGAAGGACACTGCAATGCATTGGTTCATAGGATTGGCTTCAGGGTCAATATCCACCTGGGATGATATTGATTTTTCCTTATTGGATAAATATGAAAGTTACTGTAGAGTCAAAAATAGGAAAGAAGAGTTGTTCAAATTGAGGAAAGATGAAGATGAAAGCTTAGAAGATTACTTGGATAGCTTCATCTTCTTATCTAAACGATGTGGTGAAGAAGCCATAAGTCTGGAAATTTTGAAGACCATATTTCTTAAAGGACTTGTTTAAGATGCTAGGAGAAGTCTAGATTTGATGGGAAAATGAAATGTGTCCCAACTTGGACTCGATGATATCACTGAGTTATGTCATAATTTCTCTCATACTCGAGGTAGTATTCGTAAATCTACTCTTTTTAGAGGTTCCAATGAAATAGGTAAACTGTGTGAGAAAATAGAAAATCTCAAAACTGACATTCTTGTTCAGTTAAACACCACACTGGATTGAATACATGCCAAAACATGTAATCCTGAGACCTTATCCATCTATTGTCCTAGGTGTTAAAACAAACATCTATTAAGAGAATGTCCTTTGGACAAAATTGACACTTGTCAAGTTTGTGAGAAGAATAATGCCACTAATCAATGTGAGAAATGCAATCAAAAATTCCAAGAAAAGGACATCTTAGGTTTAAGAGGAGATCAATTTAGTGAATCAAAGACCTGGAGGGAATTTCTCTTACGGCCAAAACTCAAATCCCGCCTAGCGGCCCCCAAAAAATTGGAATAATAATCAATGGGCAGAACCTTGGCCTCAAGCACCACCTAATTGGGGACCCTATCATTGGGGACCACCTGAATGGGAAAACCAGTCCTAGGGAAACCCCCAATGGCCAAACCAGACTCAACAATAATGGTATCCTCAAAATGTTGTGCCATAATGGAATCAAACTTAGAATCGGTTTTATACTTGACCAAGAAGGATACCTAATCCATAGAAGAAACTTTTACTAGCTCCTCAGAACCCTCAACTAAATGAGCATGTCAACCAACCACAACTCCCAGCACATCTTGTCCCAAATCCAAAGAATAATCATACAAATACCCTAGTGTATTCATTAGAACAAGAAAATGTGACTAGAATTAATGCTATCCATTGTGGAAACCTATTGTTAAGGTCAGGAAAAACACTCCAAGAGCCTATCATAGTTGAGATCTTGGACGACCCAAATGAAAAATTTGCTAAAAGGATTTAGACACCTTCCATGTACCTTTAGAGCAAAACCCAGTGAGTAATCAAGACAAGCTCTTCCACAATCCTCATCTAGAACTTTCGAGTTACCTCAAGAAGAGGATGGTTAGCATTCAACAGATCTTTCTAAGGAGGATCCTACATTGAAGAATAAAACTCAAGTGCCTTTTCTAGAGTTCCTTAAAGAAACCACCTTGAATAACACTCAAAAAATGAACTTATCCACTAAAATTGCGCTAATAAAAGAAATTAAGCAACTTCAAATTGAGGTTCCTTTGTTACAAGTGATTAAAGAGATCCCTAAACTAAACCAACTAATCAAACATTTGTGCATCAAAACACCATGAAGGAAACCAAAATGGATTAATACTATTCACATAAATGGATATGTAGCTAACCTTCTGGTTGGAAAAAACCGTGGCTTCAAAATATGATGACCCAAGTAGTCCACTCATAGTAGTGATAATCAATGAGGTAGCAATACCCAATGCAATTGTGGACCTAGCAGCGGCCATTAATGTAATGATGGTGGATGTTATGGAAAAGTTGGGACTCATTGATTTACATTCCACAACTACAGTATTGCAAATGGAAAATCAATCCATAGCTATTCCCAAAGGTGTCATAGAAAATGATCTTGTTAAGGTTGGCGGTTGGGAATATCCAATAGACTTCCAAATAATCTAGTCTCTCACACCAAAGGATAGTTATCTGATAATATTAGGAAGACCGTGGCTAGCTACAGTTGCAGCCAGGATTGACTATAGAGAGGGAGGAATGACCATTTCACATGGCCCCAACAACAAATACCTATTTTTATATCCCCTGCTCAACCTGTTGAACATAACAAAGTTTGGGTTGATGAACCAAATGATGCCAACAAACAAGAGAATCTAGCCTCACTTGCTATGGTAGTCATTAAACAACATGGTGAAGAATCAAAAGATGAATTAGAAAACAATATGCAAAACCTTATGGTAGAATCAAGTGATGAAGAAGTGTTAGACATTGAAGAGATTTTAGGGCATCTAATCAATTTTGATCACATTGAATTTGATTACACCAGCTTCATAGAGTTACCTTGTCCCCTAGCTAATATCATTTCGAAAATGGATCACTTCTTCAAAGATATTGCGAGACTCCATAGAACTATACCACATAGTTTTCCTCTCAATACCTTAACCAGGAAATTTTATATCGTTTCCTCCAACTATCTAGGAGTTAAAACCATCATGTTACTACTAGGGAAAATGTTGAATATCAACAAATGGTTGACAGAGTCAGAAGAGCATAAATTGTTTGATGTTTTGGTGAATAGATCTAAAGCTTTTGCTTGGGATTATACATAAATGAGAGGAATACATCCAAGTTTTTGTACCCATCACATCTATACTAAGGATGTTAGACCTGTTCATCAACCACAACAAAGACTCAACCCTGCTTTGAAAGACATTATTAAAAAAAAATTTGAGAAATTCCTGCAAGTAGGATTCATCTATCCTATTTCTGACAGCAAATGGGTTTCACCTCTAGTAGTTGTTCCAAAGAAAAATGGGAAGTGGAGAGTGTGCGTTGATTATAGGGAACTCAACAAAGCTACCCATAGAGATTACTTCCCTTTACTTTTTGTAGACTAAGTCTTGGATAATTTGGCTGGAAGGAAGTATTTCTCATTCCTAGATAGATTCAGTGGATATAACCAAATACAAGTAGCAGCAAAAGACTAGGACAAAACAACTTTTACTTTCCCTTGGGGAACATTTGCATATCGAGTCCTTCCCATTGGGCTATGCAACGCTCCTGCAACATTTTAGAGAGCTATCCTGGCCATATTTGTTGAGCTAGTGAATGATTGTGTGGAAATCTACATGGATGAATTCACTGTGTATGGGTCAAATTTTGATGAAGGAATTCAAAATTTGGAAAAAGTATTGAAATGATGTGAGGACCATCAGCTATCCTCGAGTCACGAAAAATACCTCATAATGGTGGAACAAGGGATAGTATTGGGACACCACATTTCAACTGAAGGGATAAAAGTGGATCCTAAGAAAATTGAGGTGATACAACAACTAGAGACTCCAAAGAATTAAATTGATGTTAGAAGTTTCTTACGACATGCTAGATACTATAGCAAATTCATAGAAAATTTTAGCAATTTATTGTATCCCCCATATTTTCCCTCCTCCAAAAGAATGTGGATTTTTCCTAAACAACTGAATGTCAAGTATCATTTGAGATCATTAAGGAAAAACACATCTCTACTACTGTCCTATGTGGACCTAATTCAAACCTTCCATTCCATATTTATGCAAATGCTTTCGATGATGCTATTGAAGTAGTTTTAGGTCAAGAAGATGAAAATGGACTAAAATATGCCATTTATTTCATTAATAAGAATTTGACTCCCACTAAATGAAATTACACCACTACGAAGAAAGAATTCTTAGTTGTGGTTCATGCAATCAAGAAATTTTGACATTACATCACAAGGTAGTAAGTAACTGGGTTCACAAACCATTCAACTATTAAGTACTTAATGAACAAACCTATAGTGAATGAAAGAATAATTAGGTGGTTATTGCTTCTACAAGAACTCAATGTGACCATTATTGATAAACTTGGCAAGTTTGACGTAGTTGCAGATTTCTTATCCCGGATCAAACAAGAAAATGGAGATTGTGCTCCCCTACAAGATGAATTCCTAGATGAAAATTTATTTTCCATCTCCTTGGTTTGCTGACATAGCCAACTACCTAGCCACTTTAGAGTTCCAACCAAACTTTATGTCAAAACTAAAGAAATGTCTCATTCAAGAAAGTATTCCATTCAAATGGATTAATGGAATGCTATTTTGATGTGGCCTTGACCTAGTTTTATGATATTGTGTTAGATCAGATGAAACATACAACATCCTTAGGGCCTGTCATGATGACCCCTCTGAAGGCCAAAACTCTGCTAACAGGACGTCCCATAAGATCTTGGGTGCAGGATATTGCTGGCCCTCTATGCATAAAGATGTAAAAAAATATGTTCATCGATGTTGTGATGAATACCAAAGAGTAGGAAGACCCATTGCATCCAATGAAATTCCACTGCAACCCCAGGTAGTTCTTCAATCATTTGAAAAGTGGGGATTCGATTTTATCGGCCCTATAGACCCCCCTTCACAAGGAAAATAATACATTTTGGTCTATACTGATTGTTTGACTAAATGGGCTATGAAATTCCAAGCCCTACGAGTTGCTAGGGTAGAACAAGTTGTTGAATTCCTATATAACAAGATTTTTCTTGGATTTTGAGCCCCTAGAATAACTGTCACAGATCAAGGACCCCGATTTATGTCCAAAGTTTTGTTGGCCTTTACAAATCATTTCCAAGTAAGCCATTAAATGTCATCACCCTATCATCCACAAGAAAATGGTCAAGTAGAGGTCACTATAATAGGGAACTTGAGAATATCTTAACAAAAAAAGTTTCAGCAGGAAGAAAAGACTGGACCAAAAAATTACCCAAAGTTGTTTGGCTTATAATACAACTTGGATGTCAACCCCTAGTTTCAGTCTGTACGAGTTAGTTTTTGGGAAGAAACCTCTTCTACCCATTGAATTTGAAATTCAAACTATGAGAACAATAATGGAATTGGGCTTAGACCTCAAACGAGCCTAGGTTGAAAGAGTCCTCCAACTTAGTGAGTTGGATGAACTCCATTTAGATGTTGTCCACCAAAATGAGCTAGTTCAACAACAAAAAAAGGCTCGACATGATAAACACATAAAATAAAGAGAGTTCCACAATGAGGATTGGGTGTTGTTATTTAATTCCTAATATAAAGATCACCAAGGGAAACTAAGGACTCATTGGCTAGGTCCATATGAAATTTCTAAAGTATTTCCAAATGGAGCAATGCAGCTCAAACCAATTGATGGTGACACTCAAACTCTCGTAGTCAATGGACATCAATTATGCATCTACCATAAACTTGTTAACAAGGAGGAATTTGCAAGGATGGTAGAAATGCAAGGAGAAATACAATGCATTGACTCTGCTATGACAAAGTCAATGGAATGTTTGAATTAATAGTCACCCAGTATTAAAAAAACAAAAAAAAAAACTTTTTGCATGTGTATGTATTTACAATCACTTGAGAGAATTTCTTTTGGTTTTTTTATCTTAGCTAAATTTTGTTTTTTCTTTGCAGGACTTTACTTTAATCGAATACAAATTCTGACACATCTTGCAACGATGCTCCAAAAATTGTTCATTTGATTGGTTCAACTCTGTGGCTCATTCCTACAGCTCAACACATCATTTTGTGATGCTTTGAAAAGTATTAAGTCCAAGGTGTTTCATACTATTCCTTCCTGCATTTCAGCGGCATCTTTCGGCGATGCTCCAAAATTTTGCTATTTGTTTCCGCATTCTGGTGGCATCTTTCGGTGATGCTCTAAAACTTTTTTCCCGCAATCTGGTGGCATCTCTTAGCAATGCTCCAGAAATTTGTTCCCACATTCTGACGACATCTCTCAGTGATGCTCTGGAACTTTGTTCCCACGTTCTAATGCCATCTCTCAATGATGCTTTGAAACTGTGTTCCCACATTCTGACGACATCTTTTGGTGATGCTCCAGAACTTCGATCTTGCATTCCAACAACATCTTCCAGCGATGCTCTAGAATTTTTCTTTTTCCTTCCGGCTGCATCTTTCAACGATGCTCCAAAATTTTCTTCTTCACTCTAGTTGCATCTCCCAACAATGCTCCAAAAATTTTCTACTTCACTTCTTCATTCCGACCACATCTTCCAGCGATGCTTTGAAATTTTTGTTCTTCATCCCAGCCGCATCTTCTAGTGATGCTTGAAAATTTTGTAAATCCCCTTCCTCTTCAAATGCTCTGATAGTTCCAATGACATACACATGATCATCATTAAATTTTTCCATTACTTTTGAAATTCACACCCTACTTCCATCTTTTACCATAATAAATTAAAATATTGTGACCACTTTTCATCATAATAATTACAACCCCTAGGCATTCCATCTTCATCCATAATAAATTCATTATAACCCCTCTCCATCCCATCCAATGATACTATTACATCAACAAAGGTAAGTGACTTTCAAATCGATGATGGGACATAAGGTATGTATAACTTTTATTTAAAGTAGGTAAATTATTGTGAATAGAAATGAATAAATTGGCACATTCTACCATCCTTTCCAAACTTAGTAAATTGTGTGGATTGTACTCTCACTTGAGATGCGACAGTTCATGCGCTCTTTTCCATGCAAAGTAATGATTCTAGTACAACGAAGCCAAATGCAATAATTAATTCATGTCAAAGTATGAGTGGTTAAAAAGCTTAAATTTTCTTTTATTTGCATCACAATCATGCTTAAACAAGTTTTTCAACTTTTGAGCGCCATGATATTGAGCAGAACTAATAGACAACATGGCTGGAGCTAAGTGGAAATCAAAGCTGACTTCTCTAGATAAGTTGTTCGCATGGGTAATATTTCAAAACTGTTTCAAAAGATAAGATGGCTTGAATTTATGAAGTTTGAAGGGCACAATGAGTAGTTGGTTAAAGAATTTACAAAAACCTTCTCAAATGGGCAGTCAATAGTGTGTGGGAAGAAATTCAAGGTAAGCCCTCAAGTCATTTCTCGTTTACTTGGTATTAAAAATGAGGGTGTAAATTTATCAGAAACTAAAAATATTTCCTATCAAAAAATGGTACAACTTTTGAGTAGGGAGGGAGAACCTCATCCTATGTTAGTTGTAAATACCCAAGGGAAAAACAAAGGGTTTCCAAGAATGTCTATTCCAGAGTCGTGGAGAACAATAGTTACTTGGATAATCAAATATTTCACATGTGAAGGGAAATGTGTCATAATAATTGGTCCCCCCTTTCGATTATTGAGTCACTTGTGTAATGGCACCAAAAACCCTAAATTCAGAGTCAACCTTCCCACCTTTCTTAGCGATTCTATTGTTAATATGATTGAAAGGATTAAAATTGGGTTGGGTCCATTGAAACATCATTGCCTCATTCATTTAATTTGTAAATATCATTTCTTGAAGAAAGGAAAAACAAAACAAAAATGGAAAAAAAATCTTAAGAAATTTGAGAACCCTATGCCCACAAGACATTTGGAGGAAGGTGAGCCATCTGGTCTAGTGTCTCAAAATTTGAAAGAAGCTTCTCCTGAACCTCAAAATGCTAAAGGATCTCTTGATAAAGAGGTGCCATAAAATACAATAAACCCTTTAGACCCTAAGAAAAGACCGAGTCCACAAAATGTATCAGAAGCTCCAAAAAAAAAGGAAATATGGACCTAGAAAATTTGGAAGACGAGAATGCTCGTCCCCATAAAAAGGGAAGGGGACCTAAAATAGAACACAAGCCTTCCCCTTTGAGAAGAAGCAAATAACTATCTTCTGAGATTAGCTATGTTGCAGCTTGTGATCATCCGTATATCCCTAAAAAGAAATGACATGATAGATAGCCCCAAGAAATTATAGCACAATCATGTGAAAATGTGGCCCAACCATGTGTAGAAACAACCTAGCTAGGTGGATCTAGAAAGAAAAATGTCTCACTAGAGACAAGAAAAGAAGAAATAGGAGAACAACTGCCCATTTATGTACTTATTGAGGATGAGCCTCTAGAATCATTTTCTCCTTTTCACCAGCCAATGGAAACATAGGGAGGTGATATGATCCACCTAAGTGAAAAATTATCTACCCTAATTACTAGCGATGGATAACCAGACCCATTAGAGGTCCATGATAAAGAAAATGTGATTGACGATAATGCAAAATTTTCCATTTCTCCTCTCTAATCTAATGTACAAATTGAAAGTTTTGATAGCATAAAAATAGAATTAGGTGAGTTGAAAACAAAAATTGTTCAGTTAAGATTTAGCCTACAAAAAAATGAAGAACAAATAAATCAGCAACAAGAAGAAATATATATACAAATTAAACTTTTGAAGAAAATACATCAAGAAATTACAGCTTTGAAGGCTCAATTGGAGCAAAAAGATTAAATTACTGGAGAGTTCCAATTTCAAGTGCAACTAAGTAATGAGGAAGGTAAAATGTATTTGGTAAATTTTTTTGGAAAAAAAAAAAAAAGATTAAAGGTTTAACTGATAATCTAGTTCAATCTCTCCAAGCATTTGAAAACAAACAAGAAAAACAAAAAGATGAACTCAATGCAGCTTTGAGAAAAACTATTGAACTAGAACAAGATTTACAAGAAATCAAGATGAAGAAAAAAATGGAATCGAAGGAATTACAGATTGAGCCAACCAAAATGGAGTGGTTTCAAGTCCACATTCCCCCAATGTTGATGAAATGGATGGAAAGATGCTTTTTACTGAGACAAATAGGGGTAGAAATTTTTAGACTTAAGAAGGAAATAGTATTATTAAAATAATCTTATGATAAGATTTACCAGGCTAAGACTGATGCATGTCAGATTGGGGAGTTGTTGTTAGCCTGTAGGAAATCATCTCAATTATATTCTATATTTTTGAATGAACAATTGTTAAGATGGAATTTGTTGAGAATTTCTTGCAATCTACCTCATGATCTAGATGATGAACAATTTTTAAAGGAATTCAAAGAGGCAACCCCTGCTTAGCAAAACTTGTTGTATAAATTCTTTGTACATAATTTGTTTTTAGAAAAAACATACTTTTTTCTTTTTTAACCTTTTTATTGGAGAGGTACAACTCGAAGCTTTCATTTTGACTATGCAAAATCAAATTCAGTGGTAGGAGAGGACTAAAGAATATTTGTAGGCTGAAAGAATAGCGAGACTTCAAATGAGATACCCCAACAGAAAACCCTTTGCCTTTAGAGCTCAATTCTGAGGGATTAAGAGCTATGAAGCTGTGAGAAGAAAATATTGAGTTGCAATAGTTTGGGGAGCATTTAAAGTTGATTATGCATACAATTAGGGTTCTTACCAGCTTTTAAAATGTGCCTTCAATGTGAATTAGGTTAGTGCAAAGGGTTTAAAAGTATTTCATACACAACCCAAGTCATTTGAAAATGAGCATTTGAGAAGAGCAGAGCAGTGAAGGAGTGAAGTGAAGTGTTTGAAGAATTTTAGAAGTTCTTACACATGAAACCCTAATTAGAAAGTGATTAAGAGGTATTTATAGTTCTTTTCACCCTAAGTTTCAAAAGTGGTTTGAATTTTTTGCATAATGTATACACCACAAGTTTTAGAGGTAGTGGATCATTATTGACCCAAATTCAAACGACATCCCAAAAAATCCCTAGTAGATGATCCAGATGGTGCATTCTCACACATCCCACATGGTACATTCTACACATAGAAGATGTAAGGGTTTAAATTCATGCAAAGTTGGAAGAATATGGTCATGGAAAAATGGGTGATGTTTGGGTTAATAAACTCATCGGACATAACTTTGAATTGAAAACAAAATTTGAGAGCTTGGCGAAGAAGAAGCTTGATGTATGACACTATTTTCACAACTTTAGTCATGATTATGGATGGGTAAGATTCACCTTGATAAAAATCCATGATAGCTTCGTCTGGCTTGATATACTACACTTGATCAACAGAGGCAATTAGGGTTGTTACGGGTTTGTACTCAACCAGACCAATTCTGGCACTAAATTTTATAAAGAATGAAATAGTGATGGAGCTAATTGGAGTGACTTATGAAAAGAGAGCATTAAAACTCAAGAACATTATAGATCTGACAATCAAGTATGCCTCGATGATAATTGGATACAAAATATATTTCACTAACAGGGAAAACTTTGAATCAGCAACCACCATTAATACAATATATGAAATGGTTGTGAAGGGCGAAGATTGTGATTTGTGTGAGTTGTTGAGGGAATAATTAATTGAGAATTTTTAAAAGATAAAGGATTCAAAATATTCTTTCAAATTCAACACATTGATCATTTGTTTGTTGTTTTACTTCTTGAATGATGTTCCTGAAACAAAGAATATAGTATGATTGAAGGACAAAGGGGTAGTACATCAAATTAGATACCACCTAATGAGGTTAGGTGATGTGGAAACTTAGGAAGCTTCATTATGGGGATTCTTCAAAACCTTTCAGAATAACATGCAAGCCAGAGAAAGGATTCCCTGGAGCATGGTGAAGAAATAAAAGAATGATATCACATTCTTGGTAACAAAATACTACTGCATTATATAAGTTGTTGAGCCTAAGATTATTTGGATCCTAGAGATGGGATATGAGTATAATATGAATACAATAGTTGTGGAGGAAATGGGCCTCACAAAATAACAAGATGAGAAGGCTAAAGCCATGCCTGGCTCAACAGGAGGATCATCAAGTGTCAGAAGATTTGGTAGAAAAACTAACACTCATCAAGTTTCCCCAAAGTCTTTTGGGACTAAGTATACTATTGGAGAGAAAGGAAAGAGTTTTCAAGTACTCCAATGAAAGAGAAGGAACATCCGAAAAAGTAGCAAAAGATTCCTGTAAAAGAAAAGGCCACTCCAACAACACAACAAACATGCCCTACAAGAAGAAGAGTTAAAACTAAATTAACAAGAGAAGCATACTTGGGAGTAATGTAGAAGATGATGAAGAAGAAGAAGGACCACAATTGGTTCGAAAAAGGAAATTTGAAGCTTCACAAGGTGAAGCAAGTGAGAAGAAACAAAATATTGACATTTTAGAAATTGATAGTGAGGTTGAAGTTGAGAAAGAAAAACAAGGCTACAAAATACAAAAGATGGAAAAGAAAATAGAGTCCAACAAAGAGAAGAACTCTCTGAAAGACAAGAAAAAGAAGAAGAAAATGACTCTGGTAAGATCGCACAGCCATACGAAGTTAGATTTTTTATTCAATGGGATTGTAGAGCATGAAATGTTAGAAGACACTATTGCAATATACACTACTACAGATGATGTTGATAAGGAAAAAATTGAAGAATCAATTGCAAAATACATTATTACTTTTGAAGTGAATATGAAGAATATTGAAAAGTAATTGCCTGAAGGATTAAGGAATGTATTATATGCAAGAAGACATGAGGCAATTGATGAAGAAGAAAATTTGAGGCCTTTTTCTTTGGAGAAGATTAGTGCACCTTTTTCAAATGAAAATAAAGCCACATTGGGTCAGGTGTATAATAAGGAATTCCAAACAAAGTAAAGGGTAACTACCCTTATGAGCAGAGATCAAGATGATCTTGAGAGGATATGAAACAAAATAGTTGAAAAAGTTGCAGATCTAGCATAAAAATTAGGTCTAACTCTGGATGGTGTAGAGGAAATGCATGATGATATACCGGCTTTGCATGTTAAGGAAGAAAAAGAAGCCCAACATGATGATTTTTAACATGAGCATGTTGTTGAATAAGAGTGTACAGAATGAAACTCTTCCAGATGTGGGAGAAAATGTTATAGGTGAAGAGGATACTATAGGAGAAGGTACTATAGGTGATGCTCCTCTAGTAGGATAAAATACCACTGCATAAATAAATGCTACAAAATCACAAAAGGAGGATGCTCCTACAGGACACAACTCACCTGCTTCAGAACCAGAGGTAAATGTAGAGGATGCATAAGGAAACCAGAGAAGAAAATGCCTCTAAATAGCTCTAATAAATCTATGGATGATAAGCAAAAGGATTTGAATGTATCCAATATTGATGAGAAGAAGGATGAGGAGACATTGGTCAATGTTGAGAGGAAAGATGGAAATGTTGAAGTCAACATTGGTGAGAAGGAAAAAGCTTTGGAGAAGAAGGTTGCAAAAGATGATACAAAGAAAGTTGGAGAATCTTTCGATACCTCCAAAGATTCTTTAAGGAATTTGTTAAGTATGCTTGACTTTAGTTTCAATCAGTAGTGTCTACCCAACTATTATAGCTTCCAATGCAATAGGGGCAGGTAGATATGGAAAAAATCTCTCCACTAAACAAGCTTTAATTGGGCGGTGCATTTCATGCCTCTTCCTGAAAGGAAATTCTGAAAACACATTAGAAGAGTGCAAAACTTATTGATGAAGCACTAAAGGTGTTACAAGAGAGCATACCCAATGCTAGCATTGACAATTATTTATTCAGTATGGAGAATTTAAAATTTATGCTTGATTCATTTAAGGAGTACTCCAATGGGTTGAAAGAAAAATTGGAGAAAGAGATAGATAAAAGGTAAAAGATAAGAGGTTAATGGACATAATAGAAAGGTGTTCAACTACACACACTAAATTTTAGGATAATCTCAAAGATTTACATAATTGTGTTTTAGAAGCAAAAATGTTGTTTCAATTTTGTATGAAGTGGCCTAGCTCCACCAAAAGCATAAAGGATGATATGGAGTCCATTGAGTCCCAAATATATAAGACATCTAGTGCCTATGATTCAATGTAGGACATTGATGGGAGCACAAGGTATGTGATTAAGAATCTACACGAGCAGTTCTTCCAACTGCAAGTCCAAAAAAAGAAGATAATTGTACAGTTTGCTAATCTCAAGGATCTGGTAAATTTCAAATTCATACATAACTCTAGTGCCCTGATGAGTGCAGAGAGGGAAAATAAGTTAGATCTGGCACCCAACACTCTAGATGATGTTGAATAACTTCTTATGGAGTTCAAGAATCAAAGCTATATGCTTGGCCTAGCCAAGAAGGCTTGGGAAGAAGGGGAGAAGGACTAGCAAGCACACCTTGAGAATTTACAAGTGTCAAATACATCTTCCAGTTAATAAGTATTCTAGAATGTATATCTATTTCTTATTATGAATTTTAGTTTCTCAGTTAGATTTCATTGTATATATGTGGATGATAGAAATAGGGGGAGTTGGTTAAAATTTTGTTACTCTCATTCCTACATGTATATATCAGTCAGGGGAAGTATGTATGTAATCCAACAAAGAGTTTGTGAGTGATGTCAAAGGGGAACAAAGAACATAACATATATGCACCCTTTTCCCTTAATGCCAAAGGGTAAGAATAGTTTATATTTTTGGAGGTAGTTGATGTATTTTTCCATCAATGAAAAAGGGGGAGATTGTTGGAAGTTTTTGGTGTTTGTCATTGATATGTCTATTGGCAACATGAGTATGAGCATGAGTTGTATAGTATGTAGTGTTGTCATTGATGTCAGCATTGCATGGAGATTGATATGTAGATCATTTGGTGAAGAATGAGTGTATATATAGATGATAATCCAATGTATATTTTCAAGAAGGTTTGATCCAGTACAAACAGTTGAAGTGGAAAATTCCAACTAAGTTTCAAAATAGTGCTTTTAGTGTACAAGACATCTGGTATTTTTTGTCTGCATTGGTTCGTATTGAGGAATCTCTCTCTATGGTTCTAAGGAAATTTTTTTGGATGTTAGAGGATTCTAAATCCAAGGTTTCATAGTGTTTTGTTCTCTACTGAAGAAGTTATAAATAACAAAATATCGGGTCCACTAGTGACATTGGTTACTAGTAAAGAATGTATGTTTTGGTGAGTCCACTTCACCGTGAATTGGAATATGATCTTGTAGATTTATGGGATTGTTGAAAGGTGTCATGTGCACCTATATTCCAAGTGGCATGAAGTTTTTAGGTCTGCATGTCTATTTGTGGTTGAACAATTGGTTAATTTTGATGTTAGGTCATTACCAATGCCGACCAAGTATTCTATAAGTATTGTGGAGTTTAAATAAGTGTTGATGTGTTATGTGGGAGCTAATATAGGTATATGCTGACCTATTTGAGTCTTTTATAAAAAAAAATTTGTGGCATGGAGTATGTTTTGAGGCTGACAAGTTATATTAAATTCAATGATACATCTAATTAGGCCGACCTAATTGATGTTGAGATGAAATGGATATAAGTATAAGATCATTTCGATGTTGGACAATGTTGGATAGTGAATATGAAAGTGCAGCGGATGCAAATTGTGTGGAAGTGATGCAAGTGCAGAGTAGAGAAGAGTGTTAGAGAAAAGTGATGAAGTGTGTTGACTGTGTGTATTGAGCTTCAGTGGAACTATATTCTAGCATGTTATAGATGCATTTGTAATAGTTCATTTTGGTTGTGTGCCACCCCTCTCTTCTATCTTTTCTTATTTTTGTGGGAAGTGATTCCACCTATAGTGAGTACTTCTATAATATCTTATAACCAGTTATAATATATTGTGATCTAATCCTCACCATGGTTTTTCCCTTTTTGGATTTTCCATGTAAAAATTTGGTGTTCATGTGTTATGTGGTTTTGATGGTTTCTTTCATGCTTTCCTTTATTACTACAAATTAAATATGTTATGAAGAATGAATTCTTAAATATTTAAGTGGTTTCAGAGAATACTAATTGACGCCCCTCTTAAATTAAATATGTTATGAATCTAGCCATGACATAAATGTGATCATAGCATGAAATATAAAAGGTATTTTGAATTGATTATGAAACTGTAATATTTTCAAAGGAATGAGGGTAAGTGAAAGAATTTGAGTCCATGAAACGTGGAATTTTTTGTCTTAGCCAAAAAAAAATCAACATTGCAAAAATAGGATCCTGATTTTCATAAACGGGATCCTGATTTTTAAAAAATGGGATCCTATTTAGCTTCGGGATCCTAAGCCTAAATTCCAAACGGGATCCCATATTTTAAAAATCAGGATACCGTTTGTTAAAGGGTCCCAAACCGACGAATGCAAAATGGGATCCCTATTTTTACAAAACGGTATTTTTTTTTTTTAAATGAAACTCAGTTCATTTAGACAACACAGGATGTCAAATTGGTAAGGATGAAAATGACATTATAACGACCTCTAGGTGTGCCTCCACCCCCAATTTTTTTTTTTTGTGTTTTCTTGAAATTTTTAATATAATAATAGATTTTAGCATTTTTTTTCCAATTTATTTAGCGTTTTATGCATTTTATTTTCATATAATAGTAGAAATGATGATTTGTAGAAGTAGATGAAAAAATGCAATGAAACCCTAAAGATATTGAATAGAAAGGAAAAAATCAACCTTAAAATCTTAAGAACAAAATTTAGCTTTTGAAACCTAAATTGTTCAATCAAGCAAAAATAATTGCATTTGAAAACCCTAATTGAAAGGAAACAAAAAAAAATTCATTTCAAAACCCTAAATTGAAATGAAATAAAAAATTGCATTTGAAAAGCCTAATTTCTTTTTGAAACCCTAAATTCAAATCAAACAAAAATTGATTTGAAAACCCTATTTTGAAATGAAACAAAAAAATTGCATTAAAAACCCTAATTGCTTAGATTGAAACCCTAAATTGAATTCAAATAATTTTTTTGCTAAAACCCTAAATTGAAATCAAACAAATCATTTTACATTTGAAAACCCTGATTTCAAGGTCAATAATATTTGATAATGGAAAAAATTCATTTGCATTGCTCAATTGTTTTAAATTTCATTTGCATTGTATGGAGAAAACAATATGTTAAACTTTACTTTCAATGCTAAATTATAATTAGATTAGAAAACAATATGTTAAAGAAAAGTTACAATTCATAACTTATCAATGTTTGTTTGCAAATTTAGTTAGCAAATTCCTAAATCCTTGTACAATCCATTTCCAATTGTCACTTAATTAGATAATATTTGCATTCATTTCTATTTTATGTTTTGATCTCTCTTAGTCATGCCTTGTTTCCATTTCTTGTTTACATGTGTTGTCTCTTGTCTTTCGACAATCTTAACTCTCATTCTAGTCAATTAACTATTAATTAGGCTTCTAGTTTAGTCTAAAATCTTAATTAGGCTTCTTTTCTTTCTTTTAGGTTCTTTCAATTCCAAACAATCCAAAAATAAAATAAGATTCAAAATTAACTAATTTGATTATACATTTTAGATCATAAAATTCATTTAAGTGCGAAATATTAATGAAAAAAATGTTAAATAAAATAATATTATATTCAATTAAAAAAATATCAAGTTAAAATATACATCAAACTCAATCTTAATAATACATAATTATGTGTTTCTATTACAGAAATAGCCAATGTATTCATAAAATAAAAAATATTCATAAACTAGTTAGTTTATTACCCTAAACCGTAAACCAATGTCTTAAGCGGTCCTAATATGACATTTCTTAAGGGGAACAAAGAAGTTCTCAAATTTTGGTGAAGTTGCCCAAGGCAACCAAATTTAACAATAATAAGATTGTGCAAGATTATAATATGAATGAGATTTCATGATCTAGGTTGGTCAGTCGAAACAAGAGCTATCTCAATCAACTGTTCCACAAGAAAATTTTGTTCACTAACCTGCAAGTCCATTATTCCAAGGGCCACCCAAACTTCACCCTAAGTTCCCTAAACCCTAAACCCTGAACTCTAAATCTAAATCCTAAACAATAGAGCATTCATTTTGTCCTAGGACCTTAAAATGAAATTTAGCTGCCTTAAAAAACTCCGCCAAATTTTATTCCCTTAAGCCATGTCATCTTGTCGTAGGACCTTACTACATAGATCCCCTTAAGCCATCCTGTTACCCTAAACCCTAAACCCTAAAGCCATCATTTTTTCCTAGTCCCTTAATGAAATTTGGTTTCCTTGGGAAACTTCACACCAAATTTTATTCGCTTGAGCCATGTCATTTTTTTCCTAGGACCTCACTAGACATAGATCCCTTTAAGCCAGCCTATCACCCTAAATTGTAAATCAATGTCTTAAGGGGTCCTAATATGACATTTCTTAAGGGGGTCAAATAAGTTCTCAAAATTTGGTGAAGTTTCCCAAGGCAACCAAATTTAACAATAATAAGATCGTGCAAGATTGTAATATGAATGAGATATATCATGATCTAGGTTGATCAATTTATGGTTTAGGGTGATAGGATGGTTTAAGGGGATCTATGTCTAGTAAGGTCCGAGGACAAAATGACATGGCTCAAGTGAGTAAAATTTGGTGAAGTTTCCTAGGAACTTAATGAAATTTGGTTGCATTGGGCATCTTCACCAAATTTTATTCACTTAATCCATGTCATTTTGTACTAGGACCTTACTACATAGATCCCCTTAAGCCATCCTATTACCCTAAATCCTAAACTGTAAACCCTAAAGCATTCACAAATTGTCCTAATTAATAGTTAATTGTTTTTTCATTCAAGTAACATACCATAGACATAAATGAGGCTTACACATTTTATCATTTGTATTCAATTAGGCCATTTATATTGAATGGTTTAAGGGTATTTCCTAAACATGTATCTTACATTTTGAAATTAAAAATCTAACACAAGTTCACTTATATCTTAGAGATCACATGGATCGATTCAATAATATTCATAATCTACCTCCACACCATCCATCTCCACCACCTTCACCTCCACCTCTACCCACTCCACCTCATAACCCACCACCTCCACCACCTGAAATTGATGGTGCTCGCTTGTAAGCATGAATCAATGCCAATGTTAGAACCATTCAAGATCAAATCAACATTATTCAAAATGAATAATGTATCGCACCATCTTTGAGGATGTATGCATCTAGGATGCAAAATGTTGTTGATATTGTTAGGGCTATGGATGGGATCTTAGATGAGCATCGACAATGGCTAGAGGAGAGGAGAACTTCCGAATCTGAAAAGGAAAACACAAAGAAATGAAGAGATGCAGTACAAATCCACAACAATTTATAAATTAAGAAAATGATCTTATAGTTATGAATTTATGAATTTGGTTCGATGGATCTTTTGTGTGATGAATTTATGAATTTGGTTGGATGGATTGTTTTAGTGATGTGAATTTATGATTTTATTTGGATGGATATTTTTAGTGACGTGAATTTATGAATTTGGTTGAATTTATGAACTTATAATGATGAATTTATAATAGTATATATTTTATGACTATCTACTAGATCATGATTTCTCTTGTTGGAAAAATGTAATATATATTCGTTAGACATAAAATGAGCTTTTTTTGAATGTTTCAAGTTTATTTTTTAGTATGTACATGTATTAAAATTGCATAGTTCTAGATCTTAAATTTTGAAATTTGTATGTATGTACATAGTTTAGTTGAATGATGTATGCATGCAAATTATGCATCTTATTTTTTATTTTAAATGTAAGTACATGTTAAATTTTGAAATTTGTATGCACATGCTCAAGTTCAATCAATGTATATATGTGTATGTATATGTATGCACATCCTATTTAAACAAATTTTCATGTACATTTCAAATTTAACTATTTCTTGTAATTTTGTATAATTTAATGCAGGTGCACTTATATCTGATATCATGGATCAATTTAACATTGATGATATCATCAATCTAGCACCTTAGGCACCTTCACCTCCACCCCCTCCACCTAATATCCCACCTCCACCACCCACCGGATCTGATGAGGCTCACTTGCTAGCACGCATAAATGATCATGTGGCATCCATTCAAAATCAAATCAATGCTATGTAAAATCAAGCATTGATTCCACCACACGTGAGACATTTTTTATATGCGATGAAAAACGTTGCAGATGCCATTAGGACTATTGATTCTGATATAGATAGGCATCGACGAGAAAGAGAGCAAATGAGACAATTTTATGCAGACGGTCTCTCCTATAAACAAATTTTAGACCTTAAAATAAAAAAATCCCATCTAGCCCCTTACAGAGTGTTTCAAGTCATCTACATACTCTACATAGTGTGAACAGGTCTCTTGATTATAGAGATGATACATGACCTAAATATGATTTTATGGGTTATATTTGATTATTTCAGGGACTACATATTTGGTTTCTCGTGTACTCTATTGGACTTTATATTTCATGGGTCAAGTACTTTGTTGGACTTTAGTTCATGGGTTGTACTCTGATGGACTTTATTTCATGCGCTTAATATATTAGTTTCATGCACTTAATATGTTGTAAATTATGGACTTTATTATTGTTCAATTTTAATTTACACATGTACATTTATGCATTTTATGTTCATAGTCAAGACATTAATATAGGACATTAATGTGAAATTAAATATAAATATGAGATTAATAGGACATTTTAATATTTGTACTTTACAAATTTAGTGATCCCATACATGATATACATGATATGTGCATTCAATAATTAGTGATAATTAGTCAATGAACTTATTCAATTCACGTCAATCAATAATTAGTCAATAAATCATAATTTACAAACAAAAGCAATCTGTTTATATACCACAAAGGATGAAATTAAAAGAAATAAACAATACCATACAAAATTAGAGAAAAAAAGCATTAATAAATTCTATAAACTAAACATAAATACCAATCAAAATGCAACAATTTTTGCCAAAAAAGTTGTTCTATAAGTACATCATATTTCCTAGTTCTTTTACAACATTAAATTAAAGAACTTAATTATCCAAAAATAGGCTAAAGTTTCGAAATTAAATCATGTAGTCCCATATTTACAAATCATGCAAAGTGCTAGAGAAAACTTAAGAACATAAAAGTCCTCTTCACCTCATGTTCCACAAAAAACACTAATTTATAATTTGTCAAAACAAATAATAGCATCCAACACTAATTTATAGGTTGTCTTAAGGGGATGTCTTAAGGGGTCCTAATACGACGTCTTAAGGGGATCAAAGGAGAGTATAATTAAGTATAAATATTAAATGATATAAACAAGTATTATACTTTAGGGTGAGTCATCATAAAAATTATATAATTAAGTATAATATTTAGGATATGTGCTAATATGACACGTCTTAAGGGGATGTCTTAAGGGGTCCTAATACGACGTCTTAAGGGGATCAAAGAAGAGTATAATTAAGTATAAATATTAAGTGATATAAAAAATTATTATACTTTAGGGTGAGTCATCATAAAAAATGATATAATTAAGTATAATATTTAGGATATGTGCTAATACGACACGTCTTAAGGGGTCCTAATACGATGTCTTAAGGGGATCAAAGAAGAGTATAATTAAGTATAAATATTAAATGATATAAACAAGTATAATAAGTTTTAGGGTGACTCGTCATAACAAATGGTATAATTAATTAAGTATAATATCTAGGATATGTGCTAATGCAACACGTCTTAAGGGGATGTCTTAAGGGGTCCTAATTTGATGTCTTAAGGATATAATTGATTTAACAATAATTTATGCATGATATTTAGTGATTATACAATCAAATATAAAGTTTCAAAGTAGGAAAACATGCACATTTAACAAACAAAACGTATAGAATATTGATTTTGATACATAAAAGTACATAGAGTACATAATTGTGTATGTACATGTATTTGTAATTTGCATAAAATGTTTAATTGTGTGAGTATGTATGTACATATATGTCATCTCAAAACAATGTTTACAAAATTTGGCTATGCCATCTCAAGAACATCTCAAACTCGTGCCTAGAATGTAGTAGGTCTTCATGCCACTTGATATAAAAAAGGTACAAGCAATATCAATGAAATCATCAAAACATACATATTTTAATTTATATAAAACTATCTATATGTACACAACTCAAATACTTGTATTTAAAAGTGTTCCACACATGTGTGTAGGTTGAATACAGACATCCTCTCCTTTTTATTTCAAAGTATGATATCAATGAAATGATGGCTTAAGGATACAAAAAAGGATAATAAATCAATTTTAACTATTAATATACAAGCAATATTAATATATAATCAAAACATTTATTTAAATATAATTTAACTAATAATTACCTATTTTTACCAAGTATTCCATGTTGTCTAGGTTGAATTTGCATGGACTCTGATCCTTTTTGTGATTATGGCTTAAGGATCTATAAAAAGACAATTTAAATCAATTTCAACTAATAACACACTTGACCAATATCAAAACATGTATTTAATCTATTTAAAAGTACAATATAAAACTAAAACTATATTTACCTATATTTACTTATTCCATTGTACCATCTGCATCCTCTCTTTTTTGCAATACATCTATGATTGTCTCATGCTCTTCCATAGAAATTTTCCATAGCACTTTATTTGTAGGTCTTCCATGACACCGATCTAGTTTTATATTTGTTTCCACCACCAAATGTGAATAGTCTATAATCTTTTTGTGTGTTTCATAATCTTTGAATGTAGGTAGACCATTCTTCCTTGTCGAGTATTTTCGTAGCCAAATGCCAAAAACCACCATCGATCCTATTGGAAAACATGAAAACTATCATCAAATAAGTTCTCAAAATTTTCTTAAGGGGATCAAAGACTTGTTCTAAAAATTTGCTTAAGGGGATCAAAAAATTGTTATCAAAATTTGCTTAAGGGGATCACCGTACAAATTGGATAATGATAGCCATCATCATCTTCTCAAGGTGCTATTAACTTATGTTTAGTCTCCACACAATGAGCCAACCAATATTATGTTTCCTATTCATTCCCCTCAGGTGCAACAAAAACATACACATGTCTTGCAAATAAATTTTGATTTAATAACTTGCGGATATCCATATAAATAATTTAGTATTACAAAATAACTTAATAAAGTGAAATAAATTGAATTAAATTACACTCTTGTACAAGGTCTGAAACATGATCATAGTCTTCGGATGCAAACACTTGATCATTTTCTTCAATAGTTCTTTCATATTGATCATGTGCTTGTGCAAGTGTCAACGATCTTTGCTCCCACTATTCAACCCATTCTATATTTTCACATGCTTCCCAATCTCCTGAGATACAAAACTGACCAAAAAAATGCAAGCTCCCTTGTCTAGATATTCCATGTGCTTGTTGTCGAACTCCTAAATGAATGCCATTTAGTAGATCCACTAATTCTCTCACAATCAACTCTAGGTAGAATGTTCTCTTCTTCAACCAACCAAAAGAATCAAAGAACTATAGATTACTCACTTTAACCAGGTGTAGATAATCTTGTATTGCACCAATCCACAATCCCACATACATCTTTAAATTTTACTGCATCCTCAAATTTTAATTTCTCTCTAGCAAGAATTCTTTTGACATGAGTACCAACTCCATCATGTTCTCCTTTACCATGCCTAGCTTCAAAAAACCTCCATATATGTTGGGCATTAAGTTCCTTGTGAACCTTACTTAACTAATAGAACATTCAAGAATTCTTGAACCACCCCATACAATTATCTAACCATGTGAGGTGTTCTGTCATCTGGATTCCTCTATCTCCTAAATTTCTATAAAATATATTTCAAAACAGTATTGAATAAACTCTGACGAGTGTAACTGATTGTCACTCAAATAAAAATTATACTCCCTCAAAAAATTTCTATCATCCTCTATGCTATCATCTGCATGTCTATAAAAAATATGGACAAACATAGCTACTTTCACTAAACTATAATACTGTGATTGAATTTCCTCTTGTAGAGCTAGAGTATATTTTTTTGCAAAATCAACCACTGAAAGTATAGTACCAATTGGAAATGTGTTTCTACATGCAAGAAATTGGCCATCAAGCCATCGAGCATGTTGAGAATGCATGACATATTTTGGTACAATCTTATTCTTAAATTCACTCATGAATGCATGTACACTAACTTTTTCTGTAACTAAATCACAACACTTTCCTATTTTTCCATCTTTTAAAGAATAGTCAACATTCTTAAATATTTTAACATCAAAATCATTATCGACACTTTCATGCATACAAATTATTAAGAATGAAAGATTTCCATAGCTAGTGCATTGTCCAAAAATACAAGAACTTAAATAAAACAATTTACTATTAGATCTTTCACAAAACAAACCTGATATAAACTCCCTTATTGTTTCAAGTGGAATATTAATACCAAATTCCTATATAATCATGTTAGTATGAAAATTACAACATATATATTGAAAAATATAATAAAAATAACGAAATTGAATATGCATTTTACAACAACAAGATATTCATTTCTTATTAATTTTTACATACCAACGTTTACATTTTTCAAAAGACCTTTGACTTATTTTAATATTACCAGGTAACACTAAATCACCACAAAATTTTCTATAAAATTTAGTTTGTGTTGTATCTAATAGGTGTTTTGGGTGAGGATCGCAAACTTTGGACCCCACCCTTAATTTTAAAATATCTCTAGCATTAGATGATACCCTAGTATTATCATGCCAATATTTTTCAATCAAAGATTTAATTTCAACATTCAATTTCATATCAAACCTCAGGAGTTGACCATTGGAACTCCAACATTGGTTGATAGGATTATTTTCTACACTTTCTCTTCTTTTTGCCACTCTTAGCAATGTTTTAGGATGTATTTTTAAAACTTCACTAATTTATTGTTTACCATTCTTTTATTCAAAGTTGCTTTATTAACTATAGCAGTTGTTATAGCTCTTCTTGCTGCATTTTTATGTTTAGATTGAATGGCACTAGCAACAATAGACATCTAACATGTTTTAATGATTGATCTTTTCTTCTTGGTTTAACAAAAAAGCCTAATTTTTTTATTATTTTCCTCATTTTTTGCATTCTCATCAATTGCATCATTAGTTGACATTGAAATGCAAGTTTTTTACAATAAAAGATTTTTTTGTATATTCTATTTGCATGTGTTCTTATTTTCCTCCAAGAAATCTTACCAAGAAGATTATCCAAAACATCACTTTCAATTTTTAAAAAGGTATTTTCATTAAATTCGACATCACATTCTAGATTTTCATTTTCATTTTCATCAACAAATGGTTTTCGTTTTCATTTTCAACAAAAGGATCACTCTCATTTTCATTTTCAACAAAATATTTTTCATTTTCATTTTCAACAACATTTAAACAATTTTCATTTTCATTTTCTAATTTACTTTCAACAAATTATATAAAAATTTCATCTCTCTAAATATTATCAATGTCAACATCATTAAGTCCTGCATCTTGTAAAACTTCTACAAATGATTTTTCCATTTCACTAAAATGTGGATTTGAAAACGTGCTTGGATTTGTGCCTATTGAAACATTCTCCATAGCATTGAAAGAGGGATTTGAAGACATACTAGGACTTGTTTGTATAATCATATTATTTTCCAAATTGACTTCTTGCAAATTAGCTTCATCTACAACCATGGTCTCCTCAATGTTTCCATCTTCAATAGTTGTGGAATTGGATGCTCCACCATCATTTATTGATTTAATTCTCATTCTTCTTTCTCTTTCTCTTTGTTTCTCCTTCTCTCTCTTTGCTTCAATTTCTTCAGGAGTCAATGTATTCCTATCTTTCCTCTTGTTATGAGCTTGTGAACCCATGATTATAAATTATCAAGCACAAATGAATGTCGATAGTGAAATTATTTAAAAAATTCAATCCAAATTGCAAGTTGAAGGCATGTAAGGAGAAAATTCTTCCTCATTTGTTCCTCTAAACAAGTAGAAGACTAACACAATTCCACTTAAAAAACTATTTACATGATGCCTCCTTTCAAAAATTCAATCCAAATTGCAAGTTGAAGACCTATAGAAACAAAACTCTTCCCCTTTTGTTCCTCCAAATGAGTAGAAAACTAACACAATTCCACTTCAAAAACTATTTACGTGGTGCAGGTCCTTTGAAAAATTCTATCCAAAATGCAAATTGAACACCTGTAAAGACAAAATTTGATAGAAAATAGCCCAATATGTCACAATCGGCCGAAAAAAGAGGAGTTGTAGACTTCACAGTAAAACTTTTCTAGTGAATTTTAAAAAAATGGAAAAAAAGAAATGAGATCCCGTTTATTAAAAATGGGATCCCATTTCATAATCGGGATCTCATTTCCTAATATTAAATGTGGGGATCGTTGACATGGAAACGAGATCCCATTTCTAAAAAATTGAAATTTGCCTTGCTTTGTGGTTGGGTTTTTGGCTTGTATTCTGGTCTGGGAAAAGCATTGGGAATCCGAACCTAGGCCTTCAACTTGGTTTGACCTACAAGTTGAAGGTCCTAACAATGTCAAAGAAAAATAGTGAATTTGGACATATGACTAACGACCTTTTTTGTAGAATTTTTCAACGAAATTAAAACCCATTATAGATGAGATAGTGCAGATTCCAAATATGTATTTTTTTACAATTGGATTATTTTTTCTATTTTTCGTTTAATTTCTGATGAAACTTGTCAATAAACTTTAAATATTAGGGTTTTTTACTATTTTAATATTGTTTTTGTAAAATAAATTACATGAGAACGTACTTCAGACAATTCTTTTCAATTTTTTAAAAAAATCAAAAAATGATAAGTTTAGGTCATCTTATGTGTGACATACACGGTTTTTTAAAATGAAAAATATGGCTAATAAAAATTTAACAAAAAAATTATTCAATAAAAAAATACAAAAAAATATTGAAAACCTGCTTTAGTGGGTTACAAATCTTTTCCCAAAAAGATTTAGAAAAATACGATAATTTAGGTCAAATTATGGATAACGTACACGTGTATGGTATGGTTAAAAAAAAGTGACTTTTGAACAATGATTTTTAGAAACGCCTATTGAAACTCAATTTGTACCATCTGGGTATTGAAATAAATTACATATTTGGAAACTAAACTCCGAGTACTACATTTTAGGATTAGTGACTTTTTTAAAGATTCCATCTCTAAGTGCTTCAAATTTTAAGGTCAAATGTGTCAAATTCTGAAAATAAGGGAAAACACATCCACTTTTTGGCCAAAAAGTGGACTCAACTTCTTGCCAACACCCACGAATATCACCAATACTCCAGTGCAAAGATCAAAACATAAGTGATAGATAAGTAACTTCAAATTTTAAATTTCACTGTGCATCCTAGAAAGAAAATGAAACAAAAATGGATACCACATTTAGAAAGAAATACAATATCTAGATATTTACTCGAATTCACAGACTCTGAAATAAATACCAAAGCATCACATTGAATCTCACATGCACAAAGATAAGTGAATTCTTTCGGGAATCAAAAAAATTTATTATTCCTTCTTCTAATCAAGTCTCACTCTTGCACTAAAATTTAATGGGGATCAAAATTTTAGACTCTTCTAATGTATTCTAATTACATATTTAAAGCTTCCAAAATGTAACTCTCCAAGTGACTTGAAAACTAATTCTTTAAAAGAATCATAAAATTAAAGTTTAATAAATTTATAAATTTATAAACTTTAATATTCAAATAAATGCATGGTTATTGTTGAGGTGGCATGTTTTGTAAGTCTACATTCACTTCATCTGTTGTGTTTTGTTGACTGCTCACCACACATGCTTTGTAATCTCTGAGTTCTTGAGTGATAAATAGAATCTCAATGTGCTAAGGAATGGTGAAATTCTTGGTTTTGAGTTTTCAGGGAGCCTTGTTTCTACAAAGAGTGTCAATTTTGGAGGTGAGGTTGGCTAGAAAATTCTCAAACCAATATCACACCAAATCAATCCTATCCAACTTCTTCAAATTATCTTTATTGAAATCTTGTTCACTAGATAATGTATCAACCACTTTCTAAAATCCTTCCTTTAACTCATCAATCATGGCCACACCATCATTGTCCTTCTTAATTTGACAATTGAAATTTGACAACTCTTTGATGAGATCAACATTTATACGGTTGCATTTTTTTATCATCTTGTTATGTTCTTGGATGTTTTGCTTTAGGAAGGATATTTTCCATTAGATACTCTTCCTCCACATTGTACATCTTGGGTCATCTATAGAAGGGATGATTTTCTCTGTTATATCTTTATCTAAACCCATGTCTAAAATTTATTTGAGGTCTTGATTAGCTTGCAACTAGAGGGAATCTTTTTGCTTTCAATTTTCTATCTCAGTTTTGATAGAATTCTTCACCAAAGTTAGCTCATCATGGAATTTCTTTAATTTCTTGATCAAAGGGGTACCTTTGGATTTTAAATCTATTACCCATTCTTGAGTAGTTTTTCCATGTATTTAGCTATCTCTTTATACTTTGTTGACCATTTCTTTCTTGGCTATACAAAATTGGAATCAAAAGAAAAAATCGCCTGACTGACAGGTTGGGGAGAAGGATCTGTGAATGACTGAACAAATAGTTCAAGAGTAATTTCACTTCCTTTTTCAATTCATCTAAGTTATCCGATTTATCTTTTTTAGTCTTCTCAACTAACCTTGTGGCAGCCACTTAGAAATTGTGAACATCGCCATCCCTACTTGGAGGTCCCAAATCTACCTTTTTCATATTGTAGTTAGCTATAGTAGCTTGAGTAGGTTATTTTTTTGTTGAGGAATGTGCAATCTCTATAAACAAGTGCCCATAATCACTATCCTCCATTAGCCTTGAAGTGGTCTTTAATTTCTTAGGCTTTGGAGATCTTTACAATAGCTGGCCCATGATGTTATCATCTAGCAAACTGGCTGGTACTATCTTTATTTTATTATCCAATGTGTTCTCTAACCATAAGGAAGAGGAGGTAGTACCAATGACTTGAGATGATGAGTCTATTGATGAAAATTGAAGTGCTCTCCTTAAAGGATTCTTTGCAAAATTTTGGAAATTGAAAGGAAATGAGGTAGGAGATTTACCCTTTTGTGTGTTCTTATTAGTCACATCCTAAGATGAGTTTGGTTGTGATTCAAAGAGATCAACATCCATTATTTAAATTTCTTGTTCTTATTCATTATCTATTTCCTTTTCTTTCTCTTTGTATTTCTATGCTTGATTCTCCACTCCATCGTCTTTGGGTGGAACATCACCACATGTATTCTTAGGGCTCTTTCTTTCCCCTAGAGGCTCTTCCCCATCTCCACTTCCACCAAGTATAGTTGTGTGTTGCATGAGAGGTGACAATGCAATTGATGAAGAATTCCCTACCTAAGTAGGATTATTTTGTTCTCCTATCCTTTGCCTTCCTTTGGTATGGGCCTTAGAAGCTTCACCCTTTTTATTTTCAAGCCATATCCAAGTTCTTTTTAAGACTATATTAGTTCTAGTCTCAAGGTCCTTGGGTTCTCTATGGGTTGCATCTATATATGACTAGTGTAGATTGGATCCACCAAGTTAGATTCATCATATTCAATGCCATCAATGTCCCAACCCAATGTGAATGTAACAATCTATCTTAGAGTCATTCTCATCCAACTTATTTTCCTAATCTCATGGTCATCAAAGAAATAAGACCAATAATCCTCCATATAAGGGATGCGATGGAAACTAAGACCAAGCAACAAGTTTTCCTTTACAAAATTCTTCTTGTCAAATGGGAATCTCATGTCATAGGTAGAAATGTTGAATTTCACAATATTCTTGTGGAACATCACCACATGTATTCTTAGGGCTCTTTCTTCCCCCTAGAGGCTCTTCCCCATCTCCACTTCCACCTAGTATAGTTGTGTGTTGCATGAGAGGTGACAATGCAATTGATGAAGAATTCCCTACCTAAGTAGGATTATTTTGTTCTCCTATCCTTTGCCTTCCTTTGGTATGGGCCTTAGAAACTTCACCCTTTTTATTTTCAATAGTTCTAGTCTCAAGGTCCTTGGGTTCTCTATGGATTGCATCTATATATGACTAGTGTAGATTGGATCCACCAAGTTAGATTCATCATATTCAATGCCATCAATGTCCCAACCCAATGTGAATGTAATAATCTATCTTAGAGTCATTCTCATCCAACTTATTTTCCTAATCTTTTGGTCATCAAAGAAATAAGACCAATAATCCTCCATATAAGGGATGTGATGGAAACTAAGACCAAGCTACAAGTTTTCCTTTACAAAATTCTTGTTGTCAAATGGGAATCTCATGTCATAGGTAGAAATGTTGAATTTCACAATATCCCTCTTAATGTTGAGGACATATAATTGAGACTTGCATAAGTAATATCCAAGACCAATGGGGAATGGGATGCCAAATTTCTTCCTTTCAATTCATCTTTTGTTCACTTTTGCAGCTTGCCTAGAAATCTTGACGAGGATGAACTTATCCTCTGCATACTTAGATAACTTCTGATGGAGTCCATCATACCCTCCTAGTTTGATATAGGTGAATCATTGGAATTGAATAAAGTGGCTACCATACTTATTTATCAATTGGATGGCCTTAGGAGAAATCCTTTATCCTAGATCTCCTTACAATTCCCTGACTAGCCTCATGGTGAATACATCAATCACCCTCTTGAATTTACAATAGCTTCTTTCCAACTGTAGGTCAGGGTAATAGTTATATATTTGAATTTGATCATAAAATTCATCAATAGGATGAAGTCTTGGCAACATACTAGTGCATTCTAAGACATAAAAGAGATATGAGGAGATGTAGAAAGATTTATTAACAAAAATCTTGATATCATGTCATGTAGTCTGTCACTAATGAGAGTTTCCTAGTTTAGGATTTTTTATTTTTACCTTTTGAGGATTTTAGAAGTCTTCTTGATATGAGCAATAGAAGCAACTATTATATTTTTGGGAGTGCACTTACCCATTTGAATATCTCCTGAGAATTTCTCTATGAAGAAACTCTACTTCTGTCTTAGCCCAACTATTTGCCATAATTCTACTTCTTCATGCTCTATAAACTCTCAATCATTTCTTGCAAAAACATAGAATAACTAAATTTAATATATATTTTTTCCTTCATATACATCAGCATTAATTCATATTACTCATATCTAACAACAAAATTAATGTAAGGTAGGTAGCTTTCTTGGCACCATCTTTCAAATTTTCTTTGTGGAAGAGAAAATCAAATTTTTGGTTAGTTCTCGAAAACTCACCAGAGTCTAACAAAGGTTTCAAAACCTTAATCAATCTCCTCTTTATCCATTTCTTTCTTTCTTCCTTTGCTAGTATTTGGAGGATTGGAAGTTATGAGTTATGTTTCAAGATCTTACAAGGTTGTGAGAACCTCATTGGGTTTTGAAAGAGTTGTCACCACTCACAAAAATGCCTTCAAAATTTGGAAGGTTGCCTTTGATTCCTTCTTCGATAGAAAATATGAATTTTTTGGTTTGGTGTTAGAGCTCAACAAGGTTGTGAGAACCTTGTCGACTTCTGACAATAGTTCCAAAACTGAGTGAGGGTCACTTTTCTCTTTCTATTGACAACTTGAAGAAATTTTTTGAGACGGTATAAGGTTTTAGAAACCTCAACGGTTCCTAAAAGAGTTTTAGGAACCGACATAAAGGCCCCCACTTAAGAAAAAGACTTGAAGGCACTAAAAAAACATTGAGAAGATGAAATTTTTTTTGAAGCTAAAGTAGATTGTGAAAACCATGTCGAGGTTCAACATAGTTGTGAGAACCTTGTTGGTTCCCAACAGTAGTTTTGAAACTGAATTAGGAGTCTGATTTTAGGAAAAATGACTAACTATTGAAGGGTTCAAGGAACTCAAGTGGTATGGTTAACATCATTGAAATATTTGAATACCCATAGGGCTTAGAATTAGCCAATTAATGAGTGATATGATATTTTGAATGTGGTTGGGGAGTAAGATGAACCAAAAATAAGGTAACATTATTGGATTAGTAGTGGGATAATAATTCTATTACATCAAAATCATGGTGTATTTGTTAAGAATTATACACTTTAGGTCCCTTATATACAATTTATTCATATCAATTTTCCTTGATCCTCAAGCTATTAAACTACCATTGGAGGTTAGCTTCTTTTCCCTAGAACTAAGTCTTTCACCCATAGTAAAAATTGAGACCTTTAAGCACCATTTTTGGACTATTTTATTGGCATATTGTGCTTTGATTTAGGTTCCTAACCTTTTCTCTCCCTTTCTAATTGGGCCATTCTAAAGGAGACCTACTCTATTTGAGGATACTACTTAAATAGCATCTTATATAGTGAGCATTTGGAGTTTATTTAGAGCCATTATTATTTTTCAATATTAGAAGTTTGGGAATTTTGCTATCTTTAAGAATAAGGGATTTCTAAGCAATTACTTTTTAGTGAGAATTTCATGTCCTCATGTTTGTAATATTTTAGATGCAACCATAAGTTAAAAATGGCTTTAGAATCTCAAAACCTCTAGAACCTTCTTAATTAATAGGGAAGTGCTCCTTAAACCATGAATAGAGTTCAAGTTGACAACTCTCCCCATTTTTTTTTTTCTGCTAGCACTATGAAGAGGTTTTTCACATAGCCATAACATCTTCTCTCCCTCTCTTTCTTACTGGAGGAGTTGGACATTCTCTCCACATGGAAATATTGTTGCTTCAATTTTTAAGAAAGTATTTCTAATTGAAAGTGGTGTTGATTTAGGAGTTCTTGTGCCTCTTAATTTTAATGATACTCATGATCTTTGGGGCTAATCTCATTCCCGAAATGATCCTCCTCTTCCTCCCTCTAGGTCGGTAGCTTAAGCTTAATATTTTGAGGTTGTTTATGTCTTGGTAATTCAATTTATTATATGTTGTGAACTCTAAAACATACATATTAGTTGGCCACATTTTATTATAAATCTTCATAAATACTTGTTTACTTTTTATTAATATATTTTTCCAATAAAATTGGGTTAGCCAACTAAGGGCCACAAAAAAGAATCAAAATATGAAATTATGGTAACATAGAGGTCGCCAAATCCAAACGTATAAAAGAGGATTTCCCTAATATTATTAAAATAATAAAACATCCAACCAAGACTCAAATTGCTTCAAAGTGGATAATCTTAGAGTCATTTAATGTGAAATTATATAGGGTTCTTTCATCTTCATCTTTACCATAGTCCAATATGTCTTCTTAGAAGATGGAATTGACCTCCATTAGAATGCTTGTGTGCTCAAAATTTTTTAAGAGTCTTCCAAAAATTGTATTTAATTCGGTCTTAGTCTCATCTTTCTCTTGTAAGGTAGAAACATACAAAATCTCTAATTAAAAATCCACCTTATCAAAATAAATCCATCCCCATTGGCATAGAATGATATAAAATCAACTCATTAGTACCATGTTTTCCTTGAATCTTATTTGTTTTCAAATTAATACCAACAATATAATATGGTGGAGAGGGGGGGTCAATATGTGGAGGCTCATCAATGAAATTTGAGGAGTATTCTATTTTACCATTTACCAATGGAATAATATGATGTAAATGGGCATGTAAGAGAGAGGGAAAAACCACGTTCAAGGCCCCAAGTCATGGAGAGCCAAGAGAGGAAGGCTTCCCTAACTTACCTCAGCTTAAAGGGGTGTTAGGAAATGTAGGATGAGAATGACAAGGACTATAAAGTCTCTTAATCACTCTGCAAACCCAAAACAAAGAATGGGGCTAGGCGAGTCAATTTTTTGGTTCAACTCTGTGCCTCAGGAAGCTTTGCACGAGGATGGAAGTGCGATTCTGGGATGACAGTAGGATGCACTAGCGTCTCTTAGGTGTGCTAGCATCTGTATGACCAAAGGACTGAAGAAGCAAGGTCAAATGCTAGAAAATGAACTAACAGCCTAGCTAACTACTTCCAAAGGGCCAAAAAAAGACTATGAAATAGGCAAGATATGTATGAATATGATAAAGCAAATAAACAAGAGTTAGGATGATGAGAATAACCTCACAAAAATACTCGTTCGCTAGCTAACTCCAAGCCACATGTCCACCTACACACAATGAAGAGGAAAATTGTTGGGTGGTTGTATAGGGGCCTACCTCAGTCAGACCCCCATTCAAGTGTGTTGGCATCTGTACGACCAGAGGCCTAAAGAAGCAAGGTCAAATGCTAGAAAACAAACTAACAGCCTAGCTAACTACTTCCAAAGGGCCAAAACAAGACTATGAAATAGGCAAGATATGTATGAATATGATAAATAAAATAGACAAGAGTTAGGATGATGAGAATAACCTCACAAAAATACTCATTTGCTAGCTAACTCCAAGCCACATATCCACCCACACACAATGAAGAGGAAAATTGTTGGATGGCTGTATAGGGGCCTACCTCAGTCAGACCCCCATTTAGGTGTTTTCACCTCCACTGACAACCAAGAAAGTGATAATGGAGAAATAGTATGATAAAGGAAGTAATGAAGCAAAGAACACTAAAACACTACAAACAGTAATGTGTCACTCAACCAAATAGTAGAGGAGAGGAGTAGAAAGCTTACCACCTCCACCAAGAGCACTCAAGGCTAATGGGGGAGAAAATGAGAGGAACTCAAGCCTCTGTTGTAGTTGTGTCATTCCACACTTGATCTACTAAGTTGATGGAGTGATGTTGTTGCTGCTATGTAATGTAAGAGTGTTGCTAGAATGCTTGAAGAGTGTGCTAAATAATGGAATTGAATGCTAGGATGCAAAGATCTTGTGAAGAAGATTGCTTGAAGGGATGAAATGGAAGAAGGAATAGAGAATTCGAAGGAGAGAATGAAGAAAATGACCATATTCGGGTTGGTTGGTCAAAGGAGGTGTTACAAATCAACCTCCAATAAGAAGTGTAACGCCTCTGTAGGCTCCAGACATGGGAATCTGTGAGGGACATAAGTGCACCGTGCAGACATCTATGTGTCGTGCAAGTGTCCTCGATAGTTATTCCTTTGTCGACACACAAAATAACCACCAAGTGGAACGAAGGTAGCAGGCTTATGTGGAATTTAGCCTTCGAGTTTTATTTTCTAAAGTGAAGAAGGGAAAAAGGGGAATTTGCATAAGGGGTGCAAATTCGCTCCTATACATTTTCCCCCACTTTAGTGAACATGAATACTAATTAGTGCTTCAATAAAGTAGATCAGAGAAGTAGTAGAGTTAGAAATGTATACCTGAACCATCAAGGAAGTAGACCATGATTTGGTGAACTCGAGCTTGTGCAGGGCAAGCAAAGGACTTTATAGCCTTGCAGAACTATGAAGCTGGAGAATGAAAGCATCTTACAAGCCTGCAGACCTACAAGGAGGCAACCCCCAAGATCTCTCACATGAAGGAAGCCATGTGAAGTAAATGCCTTATAGGCCTACAGACCTACAAGGAAGGTGTCCTCCAAGAACTCTCACATGGAGGATACCGAGAAAAGTGCCTTACAGACTCGTAGACCTACAAGGAAGCATCCCCCAAGATCTATCACATGGAGGAAGCCAAGAAAGCACCCTACAGACCTGTAGACCTGTAGAGAAAATTTCCTTCAAGATCTCTCGCATGAAGGAAACCCAAGAAAGCACCCTACAAACCTACAAACCTATAGGGTGGGTATCCTTCAAGATCTCTCGCATGAAGGAAACCAAAGAAATTTACCTACAGACCCACAAACCTACAAGGGAGCCACCCCCAAGATCTCTCACATGGAGGAAGCTCAAAGGAAGCGTTCTATAGGTCTACAGACTTGCAGGGAGGGTATCCCCCAAGATCTCTCACATGGAGGAAATTTAGGAAAGCAGAACCCACAGAGTCAAAAAATTGGCCACGTAGGCAAGTAAGTGGATAGTCGTACAGACCGTCAAAAATTTGGAAGACTTTCAAAGGGGTCCCTTGGGAACTCATCGTGAAGAACGGGTCCACTCAAGGAATGCACTATTTGAAAGTGTGAGGAAGATGTCATTTTTCTCAAATTGATTCATCATCAAGGAAACCTTTTGAAAGATGTCCACTTCATCAAGGAATTTGAAAGGAAGAATATACCCCCATGTGAGGGGAAAATCAAAGTTGTTCCCTCTTTGGAGGAAGGTTCTCTAGTTACTTATTTACAAACCCGTGATAAAGGAAACATGTTCCATTAGGGTTTCAAGTCGAGAATGTGATTCTTGAAAAGAAGTTTGTGAAGATTCTCGAGAAAAGATTTATCGACAACGAATGTGTTTTCTAAGAATTAAGATGTTGAAGAAGAAGTGTTGTCACACATATGAGGGACAACTCAAGCAAAGAAGAGAGAAAAATAAAGGAAAAGAAAAAAAGAAAAGAACATAAACACAGGGCATAGGGGTAGCCTGATATTTTGGGGTCATAACTGCTCATGAATATATATATGTATTGTAATAGTATATAAAATGAACTATAATCAACCCCCTACTATATCAAACCATGTGAAGAATGCACAAGAAGACAAAGTAAAAATAAAAAATTGGGTCAACATGGAAGGGAAGCCTAAATGCTCCCAACACTTTGCATCGTCCCCAATTTACCGAAAATCAAGTCACAAACATGGTAGAATGATGATACAAATAGAGGAAGGTTTACAACACTAAAACCACACCTATTTCCAAGCACCAATAGGGGTGACAATGGTCATCCAGGCACACATAGCATTATCACAGGGGAACATGTCACAACACACACACACACATATCTAATCTAAAGATATAGTCAAGGCCTCCTCCTAACACCGATCAACCTAGAGGTCACCCGTTTCCCACTCTAGATCATCGTAGGGGGAAGGAGGATGAGCCTATAGCAGTGGGATGTTAAGAGGAGAAGCATCCAACCCTCTCACAACAAGGGCTAAGGAAGAGGGCCCCACAAGGTCCTCTCCACTGAGATCTTGTGGAGCTAGGGTCAACATTTTTACGAAGATCACTAACAAGGTTGAAACTTCATCCAGAGAGTTAAACATGCACTTCATAGGAGTACCATGTTTCACCTCAACAGATAGGGAAGGTTGTGCCCAAGGTTCACTGCTAGGCTCACCAAATGATTTGGGAGCGGTGACAAACTCAGGGGAAGTCGGGACTAGTTTTGTCACTAGGACCGAACAAGTCAACACAGGGCCACCTTTCGAAGAAGGTGGGCTCTTCTTATGTCGTTTGTTGCTAGAAAACCACACTCCACCTCTTACTTCATCAAAGGAGGCGAACTCCCCATAGACAAGGCAAAAGGCACGGAGGAAGAGGAGGAAAGAGCCGCAGTAGATACAACTGAGGTGTTAGTCATATCCATGGGCTTTGGGAAAGGTTGGACAACCAGAAGGGATATAAACAATGATGGCTCCACCAAAGGAGCGATGAACACTTACACCTTTCGAGGTTTAGCCGCATTCGTACTCGTAGTGGAAGCCGAAAGTGATACGGAGCTAGTTTGAATGGAAGCAAAGGGGAGAAGAGAGGAGGATGTGGTAGAAGGCCCCGATACAGGGGTTGTTTCCTTTTCCATCCTCTACAAGGCAACCTGCTCAGCCATGATATCCTTTCACTGGTGCTTACGCTCGCGTGCAAGGAGGTTTCTGCGACTCTTTGAGTCAGAGGCCGAAGACTGTGAAGGAATGGAAGGATCCTACTCAGCCATGGGAGTGTCACTACAGTCGTTTCTAGTGAAGGAACAAAATCTTGAACAGGAGCAAGAGGGGCAAGTTGAGAAGCAGTGGGGGAGTCAGCTCAAGTGCCTCGGCAAGCCCTCTTCCCATTCATTAATGGCTTTGGGAGTAGGAGTAGTAGGAGACTACAGAGGTCGAGACAAAGAGGACTCTCCATGGGGACCTTTCTTCCTGTTGTACTGAATGGGCCTAGGCTCTATAGGAAAATAGGAAGCTTGAATGCGGGATGCTTGGGCTTTCGCCAAGCGAGCACCATAGGATTCTCTTGCAAACATGAAATGAAATCTGATGATACCTCAACGAGGTGAGAAGAAGCATTAGGATAAACAATAGAAGAGGAAGGAGGGTCTTGGGACCACTTCTCTTCTTCCCTCCTATGTGCCTTACCAACATCATTGTCAGCTTTTAGGTAAGCCCTATGTGAAGCAACATAAGGTGATGAAGTGTATCTCAGTTTCAGCCTCATGCACCCTTTCTTATAATTTTGATATGTTCAGTGTAGGAGGTTCATCCTAGGCAGAAGAGGACCAATGGGCACAGGTCAAGAGTAGTCCAAGGAGTATCTACCACGAGCAACCGATGGTTTATAACTGGTGTCATGAATTACATGCATAGAACCCCTGTGGATAAATTTTAAATATTTATGCATGACCGAGGGTACTGCTTTCATAACCACTAACCAAGGGATGCCCAAAATCACTCTAAAGAGTTCAAACCCAGGGATAATGTCAAACAGGAGCTTCATGGATTTTGGTCCGACCAAGACCGACAAGACAATATTACCCAAAGGGGGCACGAAAAGCCCGTCATGCATGCAAATGGTGCTCACAGGTGCATCGTACCCATCTTTATGTAAGAAGTTAATCAACATGATATCCTTGGTTATGATGTTTACTTGAGGTGTCGGATCAATGAGGATGCCAGCTATGATGTTTTCATTGATTCGCACAGGGATGTAGAGAGGAGATGGTTCCCTATTAAAACCCATTGACAAGTCCTGTGAAGTGAAGGTTATACCAGTACCATTGTCCATAGGTTGTGTAAAGGGGATAGGTTGATGTAGGAAGGAAGCCATAACACACACTAGACGATACTCTCACAGAGTCCCTAAAGGCCAAAGGATAAGACAGTGACCCAATTAAGGTTTTGTTATGCAACACCTTCAAAACCTTCCAACTACGCCAACTAGGGGTTGCAGGTTGGGTTGTAAGGTGACAACACTCACACCTACACCACTCCTATAATATGAGGAAAGAAAATTTCAGTATCGCAAAACAGAACCTAAATGGTTCACATCGCATTCACCAAAAATGTAAGAGAGGGGGACCAACCACATTCAAGGCCCTAGGTCATGAAGAGCCAAGAGTGGAAGGCTGCCCTAACTTACCTCAACTTAATGGGGTGTTAGGAAATGTGGAATGAGAATGATGAGGACTATAAAGTCCCTAAATCACTTTGCAGACCTGAAACATAGAATGGGGCTAGGCGAGCCAGTTTTTGGGCTCAACTCTATGCCTCAAGAAGCTCTCTGCCCAAGGACATAAGTGCGATTCTAAGACGACAACGCAGAGCACTGGTGTCTCTCAAGTGTGTTGGCGTTCGTACGACTAGTGGACTGAAGAAGCAAGTTCAAATGATAGAGAATGGACTAACAACCTAGCTAACTACTTCCAAAGGGTGAAAATAAAACTATGAAATAGGAAAGATATGTACGAATATGATAAAGCAAATAAACAAGAGTTAGGATGATAAGAATAACCTTACAAAGATACTCGCTCGCTAGATAACTCCAAGCCACATGTCCACCTACACATAATGAAGAGGAAAATTGTTGGGTGGTTGTATAGGGGCCTGCCTCAATCAGACCCCCATTTAGGTCTTTCCACCTCCACGAAAAGCCAAGAAAGTGATAATGGAGAAATAGTATAATAAAGAAAGTAATGAAGCAAAGAACACTAAAACACTACAAACAGTAATGTGCTACTTAACCAAATAATAGAGGAGAGGAGTAGAAAGCTTACCACCTGAACACCAAGAGCACTCAAGGCTAATGGGGGAGAAAATGAGAGGAACTCAAGCCTCTATTGTAGTGGTGTTGTTCCACACTTGCTCTACTGAGTTGATGGAGTGATGTTGTTGCTACTATGGAGTGAAAGAATGCTGCTAGAATGCTTGAAGAGTGTGCTAAAGGATGGACTTGAAGGCTAGAAGGATGCAAAGATCTTGTGAAGAATATTGTTTGAAGGGATGAAATGGAAGAAGGAATAGTGAATTTGAAGGAGAGAATGAAGAAAACAACCATATTCAGGTCGGTTAGTCAAAGGGGGTGTTACAAATCAACCTCCAATGGGAAGTGTAACACCTCAATAGGCTCCAAACATGGGAATCTTCTAAGGACATAAGCACGTCGCGTGGACATCTACGCGTCACACGAGCGTCATCGACAGTTATTCCTTTGCCGACACACAAAACAACTGCCAAGTGGAATGAAGGCAGTGGGCTTATGTGGAATTTAGCCTTTGAGTTTGGTTTTCTAAAGTGAAGAAGGGAAAAAGGGGAAATTGCATAAGGGGTACAAATTCTCTCCTATACAGGGCATTCAATACACCACATTGGTAACTAAAAAGAATCATAGATTCCCTATCCAATATTAATCTCAAGCCTATGTACATCCTTCCTATTGTGTTGGATAAGTTGATGTCCACCATTAAAACATCTTCTACATAGGTACATTTTAGTTTCTCATAACCTACTTGTCTCCAAACCTATATTCAACCTTGAGAGTAATCTATTTCTACGGATCTGTTTAGAAAGGTCCATCTCCACATAAAATTAAGCATAAGTTATGTAGATTTTCTTAGAAACATCCTTAGCCAAATATATGAAATTTCTAAAGGAAACCACAATGGAAACCAAACTAGTAGACCACCAATATTATAATGGTAAATAAGGGAGCATAATCTAGATGAGACTAGAATATAAAGAAATGCTTTAGCAGTCAAAGGAAGGAGACCAGGGTTGCATGCATAAAATATTATTCTTTAGATACCATGGTCTTTACCTACAAACATTCTCCCTATCCTTTGTTGAATCACGAGTTCAAGAATGAAAAAACCTTGAGCAGAAGGGTAAATGACAACTTCACCCTTCGAGAATTGTTTCCAAGACCTAGATATCCACTCACATAGGTCTATTATTTTCTAGATAAATCTATACAATTTACATATCAATGCATGATTGAGAAAATATCCCTCACATGCACAAGAATCTTAGAATTTATAATAATTTTTGGAATATAAGAGGCACTTTTGGTAAAGGGAATAGATTCCAAACTCAAGGTATTGAAGGAACTTCCAAAAACTCCATGGTTAGAGGGTGAATGTGTTCTAGAATGAGAGAATTCCCTATTTATAGAGAAATATCAATTGTCAAAGAGTTAAGGAGAACTAGGAAAAAAAAATCCTTGTCAAAAGTGCTTCCTTTAGATCCAATGCTTGAGGAATCACCCAAATAGTCTTTATAATGAGCCACATTAAAAACCCTAATGCATACTTTGGAGACAAAATATAATTTCTTGCTAGATGAGTAACATGTTTCACTCAATGTTTTATATCTAACCTTTGATGCATACTCAATCTTGTCAGAACCTACATGAATCTATCCACAAAATCTTGTATCACCAAGCCCCACCACATAGGTTGATAGGTTACCATCGATAGATCGAGAATCTGCCAATCCATCATCCATCACTCTCTTGCTAGGGCATGACTCAAAAATATTTGAATAATGGAAAAGGGGATAAGTATTAGAGGGACTCACCCATGTTGAAGATGTATAATGCACAAAAATGATCATGCCCTTCCACATTGCACTATCAAGACCCCTAATAGCTTTGTCCACCTCCCTAACTAGTTTAAACCTCATAAAATCATATCCTCTAGGGTGTCCACAGTTCTAATTCATAGACATATATACATCAAGAACCTTGTCGTATTAAGCATCAAAAAGATAGAAATCTTGTTGTATTGTAAGCTAGGAAATATTATGAAAAATCAATGAAAATCATCTATATCAATTCACTATTTTTAGTTTTTACAAAAAATCAAGAATTAGTGGAGTCAATGTGGAATTTAAATTTATCTTATTTCATATAATACATATAATATATATAGTAAATATTTCCAATAAAAATATTATTACATGGAGTATTTCGTAAACCAAAAATTATATGCAACACACATTCTCATTTTTCATTTCTGATTTCCAATTAAATTCATTTATCTACTTTCATACTCTCCTATTTTTATCAGAATCATTCTTACTATAGACACATTTATCGATGCACCCTTTCTTCTATAATCATACTTTTTTCATACATTTTAAATGTGTAACATTTTGTAGTCTTTTCTTTTTAATTCTTAGTGAATAATATTTTTTTAATATAGTAGTTTGCTATATTGATTAGTCCTATCTTTCTTCTTTTGACTCAACTATCTTTTGGATCCACTTTTCATTACCCCATTTCTCCTATTATGTTATTCTTAGTTTTTCAGCCTTCACATCACTTCTTCCCCCTGCCTTTTTTAAGGCTCTTTCTACAATCCAATCTATCACTCTCCTCTCCCTGATGATAAATCACTAAGTTTGATCTAAAACATTGATTGAAAAATATGCACAATTAAAACCAAAAGCTATCATTCATACATCTAAACCAAAAATTAAAAGCACATGATAATCTTTAAGGGACCCGCAGATATTAAATCAAAACAATAATTTATACATTATTTTGTTTCTATAATTAAAAATACATTATTCTTTCAATCTATACTAGCTTAGTTGCATGATGAATAAGAAGTAGTTTGAAGGTGTTGTTGTTCATGATGTTGTCTCTTATTGTAGATTCTCATAAAGCAAAAGCACAAACAAACCAATATGTGGAAAAACCAACACAAACAAACTACAAATAAACACTAGTTCTTAAAAATTTCATAGCATAACAAGAAAAGAAATGATAAGAAATATAGCTCAATGAGGCATTAGAAAGGGTTGGGCTTAAACAACACACTCTAAGGGTTGACTTGTTTAGGTGGCTCATCAAATCACACACTTCTCCAGTAGGACCTATTTATTATTGTAGTTTAAGATGAGCCACCTAAACAAATCGATGCTTAATATTTGTTGTTTAATCCAAACTGAAAAAAAAGTAATCACTTTTGATAACTTCATATTAAAAATGTTAAATTGTCAATCAATTTAATATGAAAAATCTTACAATTTAAAATGTCCAACAAACATTGTTCAGTGGTAAACCAGAGACCTTCAATTCTTTAACACTATTTCACAATAAATTAGGAATAAAACAAACAAACAATGTTCACTAATAAACCAGAGACCTTCAATCTCAGTCACAGAGAAAGAAAAATTCAAAAAATTGTGGAGTCAAATGTGAAATGTCCGGCAAACATTGTTCACTAATAAATGAGAAATTTTCATTCTTAACACTACCTTGAAAATAGATCAGGAATAAAAACAACCCATAAATCTATATATATAAAAAACCTAAAATGTACACAATTTTTACTATAAACTTTGTTATTCATCTGTAACAAACTCGCATTCATAACACTCCCTTCTCACTAAGGCTTTCTGCAACTTTAGCTTCACGAATCTCATCTTGTGGGCGGCTCTTGTACTTGTATCTCCGTGCAATGAATATAAAAGCCAAAAGATTGAGAGCATTCAAAGCAACCAGTAACCAGTAAAAATTATCCAATCGACTTGTATTGAGATTATCCAGCAGCCACCTGTGACCCATCCTTCCGGTAACACTGTTGGCAACCTGAATAAGAAGACCACTAACAAAGCTCCCGAGGCCGATGGCCGTCAACATGCAGGCGAGGCCTAGGCTCCTCATGCTGTCCGGCACTTGCCCATAGAAGAACTCCTGCAGACCCACCAGGGCAAACGCATCCGCTATACCCAACGCCACATTCGGCAGGGCAAGCCAAAAGGCGCTCATGGGAACAACGGCTTGCGGTTTATCCATGAGACCGTGGGCTTGCGCGACTCTCAAGCGCCTCGCTTCCACTAGCGCCGCTATTATCATTCCCACGATTGTAATCACAAATCCTGTCCCGATTCTCTGAAGAATGGTTATGCCTCGTTTCATGCCGGTTATCCTTGCTGCGATTGGGACCAGCAGGCGGTCATATGCGCTCACTGCAATCATTGTGCTTATGATTACTACAGCCAGGGTGGAAGCAGGCGGTATATGGAAGTGGGGGCCAAGGCTCCTGTCCATTGTGCTGCTCTGCTTCACGAAGAATGTGCCACCCTGTTGGAGAGTGGTCGAGTAAATGATCACTGTGAGCCACACTGGTACCATTCTTCCCAGTTGTTTCACTTCTTCCACTTGCCCACCTGCGCAGGCCTTCCAGGGATTGTTGCTGCCATGCTCCTCTTGTCCTATGCTTGCCTTTTCCAGACATTTGAAGTCGCCTGTGTGACTATGACCCGGTTTTACCTGCAAATGACGGTTTCTAAAAGCTGCAACTAACACCTGTGCACAGGAAATAAGTCAGTATAATCTAGAATCAATTAATTACTTATCTGACTGCAGTTTCCAACCAAAACCTTGAACTGGGTTTTTTTGTAAGGCTCTTTAAGAAGATGGATTTGAAAAGTTTATCAAAAGAAAAAGAAGATCAAGTTGGTGGTCTTTTGCTTTGGACTTTTGTGCTTATCAGTACTGTTTTGTGATCCGAGCTGTTTGATCTCATGGACATAATTAAAAACCTTCATTCATTAGGGATCACACCTTGTGAAGTGTAAGATCCTAACATCATAAAATATGAGGTTCAAATTGTGTCCTGAACGAATTGGATGGAATAAATAACCCTCAATCTCAGAGTAAAATAGATTTGTTATCCATTATTTTTAAAATAATTACAGACCTGAGCAATACGAGTGATTGGGCTCCCAGCAGGAATTCTATGTCTGTACTTGGGCGTTCCGCATAAGAAGAGGAGAGTAGAAATCAAATTCGCAGACGCCACGATGCCAAATCCTGCTCCCCAACTCACGTTCCCTTGAACATACACTATCACTGTATTGGTCATGAGAATGGCCGACATGAGGCAAAAGTAGTACCAGTTAAAGGAGGAGATCTGTTGCTTGCTTTCCTTTGGATGTTGGTAATCAAACTGGTCTGCTGCAAAAGATTGCAGAGACGGCTTCATCGCACCAGACCCAAGAGATATCATATAAAGCGATGTGTACAAAGCTGCCATTTGAGCGCCTGTGGCATGCTTGTTCGTGTTAGGAGGAGGCCTGAGAGAAGGGAGTGATACCGAGACTATCAAGAATGCTAAGCCTGGGAGATACACAAGTGAGGAGATAATGATCATCTTATAACGTCCCAGATAGGCATCACTGAGGAAGCCTCCTATTAGGGGAATAATGGTTGTCACGCCAGACCATATGTTTACTCTCTCTGCAGATGTTGAAACACCCTGGTGCATCACATCTGTTAGGTATGTGAACAGGCTTGCTCCTATTGTGAAGTATGTCAATCTCTCGCCCATTTCGACCACTGCATGGTAGACAATACCACAAAATCAAAATTGCTTCTAATTACGACTCTTACTCGACAAAGGAAAATAGAGGCACTGCATTGTAATGAGTGATAGAAAGAAGCATAATTAGAGAAACGGGCAAATGGAATATGAAGTATTAATAATTGCATCTCGGGGTGATAGATAAAATGAAGAATTCAATAGGAACTAGTTATATAAAAGGGTAGCTTTTATAAGAACTAGTTATATAAAATTCTCCATAGTTGATTATTATTTAATGTCGATTATATAATGTCATAAATGTTATTTGAATATTTCAAGTAGTTGTACGTAGTCTACAAGTGGATCTAGAATTTTGATATAAGTAGAAGACCAATCATATAAGATTTAATATTGTAACAGTCAATTTCTCTGTTGTTTTGATGTACCTTTTCATTCTCTAGTGTCCATTTTGTCTAAGCTTTAATGCCTTTGGAGAGGAAATTTGACCCTATAGCCATATCTATAAGGTCTCTAGAACCCAACCCCAACATTGGTGTTTACATGAGCACCCAAGATTGACATAGGTATTTGCATGAGAACCTAGACTTGACCCAAGTGTCTACACTAGTGTCTAAGATCGTGTAATTTACCCTACATTGATTCTTAGAGGCTCTATATTATATAGGCATGTTCCTCTAGTCCTACCCAACATTTCTTCTTTAATCATCTTAACTTCACAACATATCCAAGGGTGTATAAGATCATTATCCTCCTCTCTTTTATGATTTTCTATTTTACAATTATTATTTTCAACTTACGCATTTAATCTATTTTATGGTAAATTTGAATGTGATTAGTTATTATTGTATGTACTATTGTACTTTGATTTATAATAATATTTTGATAGATTGGTGCAAATAAAGAGTTTAAATTTCCTAGGTACACATTAATAATTAGAGGGTGCCAAAATAAGTGTTTTATATATATTAGTGCAAATGTGTAATAATTTCATACATGTACGCATAAATACTTAAGGTATGCTGAAATGTATCTTTCAATAGTAAATAATATTTAATTACTATTAAATAATAATAAAACTAAAAATAATAATGAGCATGTCTTTAAAATTTAAAAAAAACATAATAGTTTTAAAAATCATGCTACATAATATTTTAGATGAATGTTAAATTTATACAAATACCATTATTATTGATCTCACCACATCATAATATTATAATACTATAAAAAGCTATAATAGAAAAATATATAACAATTCAAAGAAAATAAATATATATGTCTAAGTTAAAATTTAAAAAACTATAATAATATTTTAAAAATTATTTTCTATATTTTCTTAAATAAATATTTAAAATGTAAATATTATTATTATAATGTCACTACATTCAAAATACTACTATACTATGCATAAATTTCAATTACTATGAAAGTATATAATAGTAAAATTTAAAAAATAATGTACATATTATTAAAATTAAAAGAAAAAACCATAGTAATTAAAATATATATATAACATAATTTTTATATTTATTTTCCTAAAATATTTTCTAAAAGTCTTAAATCAAAATTAAATACTAGAACTAAAGTCATTTGGATTCTATCTATGAAAAAATCACCCATACAATAGAATAAAAATTTAACTTCATTTCATTTCAATTTTAGGTCTTAGAAGCCCTAATTCCCTATTTCCCTAATTTTACTTTATGCTCAAGTTGAATCCATATGAACACAATAACCTCCTCTTCCTCATTTTTAATCATTAAACAACATCCCTCTCACGTTCATTCCTAATAATTTTTAAAATATTTTCTATATTTTCTTAAATGAGTTTTTTAAAATGTAAATATTATCATTATAATATCACTACATTCCAAATATCATTATGGACAACTTTCAATTGTTTACTAAAATATATAATAATAAAATTTAGAAAATAATGTACATATCATTTAAATTTAAAAGAAAAAACATAATAATCTATTCTAAAAATTTGAAGTAATAATTCTAAAATCAAGTTTTCTTAATGTATAGTTTATAATTGATTATTTCTTTTTTAAATTATTTTTATTCAATACTTTAATAAATTAATTTTTTTCTTCTCTAATGGCAAGATTGATTGAGTAATGGTTGGAACACAAAACCTTTTAGAATAAAACTTAAACCCTTTGAATTTAGAGAAAGGGCTAAGAATTACTTTTTAAACTCTCCCTCTTGCACTTTGCTCTACAAAATTATGGAGATTGGGCAAGCGAGTCTTTGGTGTCTAGTCTATCAAGAGTTGTCATCAAGTAAAAGATTCATTCACACTGCTTTGCTCGTTTGAAGGATCCAACTTACCAAATTGACTTATTTTAAACATCTTTTTTTTTTACTTGCCCTCATGCTTAGAACACCTAAATATGGATTCATGGTCTTTTCTCCTATTTTCTCCCATTTTGATACATCTTGTTTTCCTAAGAATTGTTCTTTTCTATAATACAATTTAGTCCTACCTAGGAATGGTGTTATCTTTAATTATGAACGTGTTAGTTGTTATTTCTCTCTATCTTTAAAAGTGAGTGTTATCATCTTTGTATTTCTATAAAATTAGACTTAGGTTGAGAAGGTGGCATAGTATTTTTCAAAATTTACAAGACCTTCTTAATCATTGAGAGAGTGCCCTATGTTACTATAAGAAGAGCCTTACTTTGATGTTTAGTTTAGGCTACAACACATTTGACTCTGTGTTAAAAGCATTACTCTCATAGTAGGAGTTACTTTTCATTGGCTATTGTTCAATTGAGGGGTTGGTTTGTGTTTGTGAAGAGTAAGGTGTTTAGATTTAAGAGCTAAAGCTACTATAATGACTTCATCACCAAAATAAGGTGTCCTCGTCCACCCAATCATATAAGATTTGCAAAAATATGTAAAAAAATTATCCTTTATATAAAATCCAATTATTAATAGATACAATAATTATCCTCCACCACTTCTTTAATACTTATATTTATACATAATATCTATATTAAATTAGTAAACTATTATCCCTGTTATTTTGATAGAGCTGATACATAAGTTAATAGACCTCATACCTCATATGTACACTAGACAACAACCTTTTAATTGTCACAAAATTTTAAAATTTAATATGAATATCTTAAAAGCCTTTCCGATAAGATGCCACTTTCCGGGGTCAAATCTGGTAAACAACCTTGCTGTTGATTTCTCTTTAGGCAGAACTACATGGATGCTCTGTCACTGTCAGAATATTTAGGACAAAACAGGTTTGGATTGTTAGCTCCTTATGTGATTTTGAGGTATTGCACGTGGCCGTGCTTATTAAAAAATGTATGGTAAAAATAAAACAAATGAAACTCCTGTTGCTCAATCTCAAAACCATTATTTAATATTGAAGAAAGATTAGGGTTATAGGTGTCAGATTTACAAATATATCATACAATTATCACTGGAAACAAGGTTGTAGGCAGTCTCAATGAGACTGGAAGCCAGGTCTGTAAGCCACTATATCATATATATATATATACTCTGTAATGTCTCCTATCACAGCAGTATCACCTCATTACAACATAAATTGTTGGGCTTTTCATTTTTAAATCCTTGCAAACCTAAGAGTTATCAGCTTTCAAGCTGGAACCACCCAACAGTTATATTGCAACATACAGTAATCCTTTCACATTTTAACTACTATCTATTATATATTGATCTTTCGGATTTCTTGATGTATGGGATAAATCGGATGATTGGGATCCTCCTCATCCCTTCTCTGCTACTGTTCTCACCACCTAGTGATCTTGTTTATATTTTTATAATTCAGATCTTAATTCTGTATGGATTTTAAGAATGCGATTTTTTCCACCCATCTTTTTTTTTAATATATGTAACATTATTTTATATTTTATAAATGATAATATAAACATTTTTTCATCAAAATAAATAATCCATTGCACTTGTAATACTCAATAAAATGAAACTGAAACTTTCTAGATAAAACTTATTATAAAATATCAATAAACTAATTATAACTGTTTATCACAAGAAATATCATTTGTCATAAGAGAATAATGCTGGAACAACTGTAAGAACCAATTCAAATCTTATCTGTTAATATGCCAGTAAACATAAAAATAAGTAGAGATGTATAACAGACTCAACATTGATAATCTGAATACGCCATCTGCATGACACGAACTTGATTTGATTTAAATGAAAAGTAAACTGCATAGACATGTAAGATGCAGGAGAAAACATTCTCTGTTCTTCATGGGTTTAATTTTCTCAGTGTTATATGAGATATTGAGAAAGGAAAGAAAAGAGTACCCATAATGAAGAAGGCAGCAGCCCAGCGTCCAGTTGCAGAATAGGAAACAGGGCCTCCCTTGAGGTCTACTGATCCATCTTTTACCCACTCCTCCTCATCATTTTCAATAGCAAGCCCAGCTTCCATACCCATCTGTTTTCTTTCCCCCTTTTTACTCTATTAAAGATATAGTAAGATACTTTTACACTTTCCCCCTTTTAAATCTCAGATGTAGTTTCACTTGTATTTTGTCTAAATTATATAAGCTAAACAACAAGGATGGATACCAGAGGCTGCACAATTTTAGCAGTCAAACTCCAACAGAATAGGTTGAGAGGTTGCTATCATTTGGCAGTGCTTTGAATACACTTTTTGTTTGTATTTTAACTATCATCTGGACGAAGTGGGGACAACCACGATATAAAAGTCTGAGACACCAAAAAGAGGTCTGAGCAGTTGTTAGAACAGTTGTTAGATCGCTATATCCAATTATTGTTTTTTGTCAGATTTCACTATTGAAAACATCTCACTTTTCTTGTTGTAATGGAATGTCACCTTAAACATACATAATTATGCTATAATAAACAACTAAAACAATAATAAAATCTTAGGGAATACATATAAAGTTGAATTAAAATTTTAGACAAATTAAATCTGATATTTAGTTAAAATTTGGATAGAGAAATATGTTGTTGAATATGATAGAAATAAATTTATTAATATATTTATGAAACTAATTTTTACATTTTTGGAAGGGAAGCTAGTGATGATCTTGAATATGCTCATGAAAATGTATTGGTAGAGAATTGACAACTATTGCAAACATGTCGTAGCTCACTATACCTATGTCTAAAGTGTGGTGGTGTTGAGAGGTACCATTTCGGAACTTGCTAAGAAATAATTTATCCTCATCTAATCAAGCCAAGCTAGGAAGATTGACTTACTAATAGTGAATCAACACTGAAGACAATAGGCATGAATGTAATATGCCTAGGATGATGACAAAAGAATATGATACAATTAGGATGCTCTCATATGAATACCCTTCTAGGGTTATTTGAATGATTTGAAATGGATAAGGAGTGTCCTTAAATACAACATAGCACACAAATCCACATACCCATACTCTAATTCTGCTCACAATGACTAGTAGGAAGAAGTTAACAAGGTTTAACTTCAGGTTTAAGACTTAAAAGCTTGTGGTTTAAATTTTTGTGGAAATTACTATAGTCAATTTTATACTTCTAGATCTAAACCAAGTTGGCAAAAGGGAGATATAAGAATTGGAATTGTTTCCTAAGGATGAGTGATGATGGGGATAGGTTGGGATAAGATCACAAGCTACTTATTATATAAAAGACACTTTGATTGAAGTGAGCCCAAAAACATAGAGAAAAGGGCATGGGTATGCAATTTTCAATATTACAATTCCTCTCTACTTGGTTGTGCATACAAAATTCTATGAGGATGCATGTGTCAAGGTAAAACAAGCTCAGACAACATGAAACATAGATATTTCAAACACTCAAAGAATATGGACATTGGGAAAAAAAAATATATTCTCCTCACAATGATTTCACCATCTAAAACTTACAAAATAAAAAAAAATCATGCAATGAATAGCATTTGTAACACATGTAAAATAAGAAATAACTATAGGATGAGTATGAGATCATAATAGGCCAAAAAATAACTCTAAGTGATAATGAAAATGCTAAGAAATAATAAAAGTAAAAAGAGGAAGGTGTGAGATCATTTCCATTGATTGGCCCATAATTATATCACACACACTCTACAACTCACTCAAAAATCATCTTAAAAAATAATGAAAGTAAAAAGAAGAAGATAAGAGATTTTGTCCAAGAAGAAAGTGGTAAAGATTTGATTAACTAGAAGAGTGTTAGGACTCTAATTAAGTGAAAAAGTATACCAACATAGAAATATTAATAAATATCCCCTCAACATGAGAATTATTATAATCTTGTCATTACAAAACATAACTCACAAATAAACATTAATGACATATATGACCCATTTTTAATTGGGTGTATATAAAGGACACAGGGAGAAAAAAGTATGATTATGATCAAATATGTAAAAGTGGTAAGCCATATTATCATGTGATAAGCATGTATGAGCATATATAAGATAGGATTGTGAAATTATATATGTATGGAAAATAAAACATCCCAAATTGTTAATCCAATGATGGTAAATAATAAATGATGACAACCACATATGCTAGATAAGGATAATGTAACATGCCCCTTGCTCAACTCAGTAATTTTCCTATGTTTTACCACAAGTGAATTTGAACTAATTGTCAACACATAGTGATAAAAAATTTCTTTTCAAAACAAAAATAAAATACACATATGATAGCAATAAATTATCCTTCTCATTTCATTCAACAAAATGTACAATATTTCCAAAATAATGATTTCATAAACTAGATACAAAATACATTTTCCATATTTCAAATAAATAGATACAAGATACATACATAGCTCATATGAGCTTCATTGGCACTAGAAATACAAATGATCCAAGAAATCCCCTTTCAAACCTTGCCTCATTGACTCAGAGGAGAAGCATCACTCAAGCGCTTTTCCACCATCCATAAACTAACGGTGGTCCCCTGTACATCTACCACATATGGTAAGATGGCCCTACCCTTCGACGAAGAGCTTAGGTTTGGAAACCTCAAAATACTATCCAATCTTAAGTTGGTGTTGTGTCCTACATAACTAGAACTTTACCATACAACTTATCTATATTCTACGTGTATGACAATCCTAGACTAGCACGCTCTAAGGTAACACAATGAACTGACAGTGTAACCACTGGAAAATTACACCACTTTGGCCAAACTATTCATCACCCCTAACTCAAAATGGATGTCACACGCTCATCCACCATTCTAGCTCAATTTTTTAAGACCATTCATATTCTATGCATAGGAAATTCCTTCCATTGGATAATCTTTAACCCCAAGAACAACCTATACACACTTAGTTCATTATGACTCTTCTATAGGTTAAACATGTGTTTCCATAACCCACCAATCCAAATCTAGCTTTAGCTATATAAACTCCATTCTATTGAAGTACTTAGTACTAAATATATATACACCCACTCCTTAATATAAAGTATGTACAAACACTCAAGCAATAGAGAATCCAAACTATAAACAATGAGTGACTTCAATTTCACATAGGTTGAAAACAATCTTTCCCTACATACATTACGTTTTTCAAACAAAACAAGAAATTCACAACATCATTCCAAATTCAATCAAAGCATAAAATAGTAATATTTACCATTCCTGTAAGTATAAGCTCCTGTAAACAAAGATTTTGGCAAACCAAAATGCTTTATGCTCCTTCTAGGGTTTTTCACCTAAAAGGAGATAAGATTAGACCTGCCAAAATGCAATGTTCACATTCAAGGATTGATGTGATGTGGGTGCAATATGCCTAGATGAGATAAACTAAATGCAAAGAACTGAGTAAAATAGATCACTAATTGAATGTAAACTAGGAAATGCAAAGTGCTAGAAAACACAGTGTTGTATGCAAACATGAACTAGAAACACGCAAAAATGAAAACATAATTGAATGAAACTGAATGGGGTGCACCTAGAAACTGAAAGTAGATTTGGGATGGTTCTATAATTCTGCAAAATTCAATGTTGATGCCCACTGGGACTCATTTACCACAGATGGTGAATCAGTCATGTTTCAGGTAAAATTTGTCAGAACAAGTTTCGAGATGACGGGAACACAGAACTTCAAGAAAATATTTTTTGAGCCTAGTAGTGGGACTCATTCACCACAGATTGCAAATCATTCCACCTACAAATTTCTGAAAAGTCAAAGATCAACTCTATGGGTCTTGGTCTACACTTTTCTGCTTGTCAGGTTGCTGGATCTAAATCTACAAAAAATGGGTTGAAAAAGGTCTTCAAGCTCCAATTAGGGTTATGTTGACTATGATGACTTAGATGACTTATTGACCACTTTTCAACACCTTTCTTCTTGACAAATCTTCCTACAAGACCTAAAAACACACATGCAAAGAGGGAAAAATGGTTAAGGGTTAAAGTATAGGGGTTTGCCTTGGTCAAACCCCACTTTGGTAATCAAACCCTTGATAATGAAATGAAATAAGAAAGGAATGATGAACAAATAACATGCAAATTTCATAGACTCACCAAACCCGTGTTGAAATATGAAGATATGTCAATGGTTGCTCCAAGATGCTTGATAACTACTTGATTGAGTGATTTTATGATGCTTAAGTGAATGCTTAGATGGATTGAATGCAAGAATGAATATTTGAATGAATGTGGGTTAAAATGAATAGAAAATCATGTATTTATACACAATTATGCCCTAATTTCTTGAAAATACATCACAGGCCGACCTTAGGTCTTTAAGAATAAAAACCCGCCAGTAATTTGAATTTATTTTGATTTTTGTGCCAAGAGGGACTCATTCGCCACCCTGGGTGAATGGGTCCCACTCAAGGAATATGAGTGGGTGTCAGAAATTATATTGTGTTAAATAATGTTTGTCGGATTTACATTCAAAAATACACTTAATTAAGGCATGTAAGTGCATAAAGGGTCCAAATAAAGCATAAGAATGGTGTATTTAGTGATGACAAATCTAGAAAAGCGTGAAAGTTTGTTAAGACTTTACAACACTTTAAAATAAGACCTTGTAAGTGATAAAAAGAGGGTATGTAGGTGAATTATAATAAGAAGAGTCTAGAAAAGTGTGAAAATGTATCACAACACCTTTACAAGACATCATAAAGTCTTAGAGATTCATAAAGATTCAAGACCTAATGTGAATGTGTGGGCCACATTCCAACATTAAATCAAGGAAAAATCAAGCCAAATAAGCACAAGGAGGGACAAAACTAGAAAAATTAAAAGGGTTACTTTTTTTGTGTCCATAGTTAGCCCCCACTAAATAGTGAGAGGATGAACCTACTTCAAACTCACACTAAATTAGAGAAATGCATCTTGGGAAGCGTCTGAATGTATTAATGCTTGGTAAGATGAGACAACAACAATCAAGAGGGATGATCAAGTCCCCAGGATCAAGATCCCATGGCATATCAATCATAAGCACAAAGGAACACACATGAAAGTGATGAAAAAGAATGAAGGAAAGTCAGATCAAGCTTTGATCATCTATCCAGCTCGTTGTGGATTAGATCTAGGTTGTTTATTTGGAACAAGAAATGTGTACTCACTCTAGGGCGACGAAACTCATGGTTGTCTGTTAGGTGATAAGGCCCAAATACACTCACTCTAGGGCCAAAAAACTTTTGGTTGTCCACGGGGTGAGAAGGCCCGAAAGGTGAGAAACATACACTCATGGTTGGTATGCACTCACACACAAGCAAGTGGCTATGGGGAAAATTCATGCCTCATAATGGGCTTTCCCACTCAACCATATCAAAGTTATACCTCTTGATAAATTTAATAAGGTGCCACAAAGGACAATGTCGTTTCATGCTTCATGAGACAAGCAAAGCTTTGTATGCTTAGAACTCATGAACAAATGTGATAGCACCCACAAGTATGCAAGCTATGTTATGCAAGGTGTCCATGTAAATGAAAAATGCAAAAGAAATGCTCAAATTATTCTTGCTTAGTTCATGTGAGGTCTTAACTTAGGGAACATTGTGTCTAATGTCTCCAAGAGAGGACCAATCAAAGAATAGAATATTCACAACTTAGGGAATGCAGTGTGTCGCATTAGGACACTAAGAGGAATGTGATATGATAAGATAGATCATGCTTATCAAGGACATCACACCCAATGTCATCCACAAAGTGACAAATACATCATATGAAGTGACAAGGCTGCACTAAGAACCAAAATGAAAAATGCAAATGAATAATGTCAATGTATGCCCCCACTTTAAAGGAATTGCTACACATTGTTCTGTGAGTAATTACTTTAAAGTAGAAAATTCAAAATTCAAAAAGAAACAAGACATGAGAGACAACTTGCAAAGCCCCTATGCCAAGTAATATGTTTCTAAGTAAGGTTGTGTCATGTAAAGGAAAAGAAGCAAAATAAAAATGTGTTGCCCCCAAAAAGGAACACACCAAACACATATGGGACCTATGAATTTGGGGTCAGTATGTTCATTGCTGCAATGTTTTGATTAAAGAGCTCAGAACTATCATCATTCCCCAAATACATAGAACTGGAAGAATGACACAAAGAGAGCAAAAACAAAAGAAAAATAAAATCCATTTTGGGTCAACATGGAAGAGACATAGGGCATCTCGACATTTTGCATCGTCCCCTAAAGGAAAACACAAGCCAAAATATAATGAAAATGAAAAATATATTGGATCAACATGAGAGATATATTGTGGTATCAATGCCTTGTGGCATCCCCAAAAGGAAAAAACACAAAAAAAGTGAAAAAAGTAAAGTAAAAGGACCGATTGGGTCAACATGGAAGAGACATAAGGGTGTCTCAATGATTTGCGTCATCGCCAAAAGGAAAACACAAAACAAAAGCAAAAAAAAAGAAAAGTAAAAGGACTAATTGGGTCAACATGGAAGAGACATAAGGGCACCTCAACACTTTGCATCATCCCAAAAAGGAAAACACAAAACAAAGGAAAAAGGAAAAAGGAAAAAG
>VDFB02291363.1:0-26208 GCA_007258455.2 Sequoia sempervirens | reverse complement strand
AAAAGAAGCAAAATAAAAATGTGTTGCCCCCAAAAAGGAACACACCAAACACATATGGGACCTATGAATTTGGGGTCAGTATGTTCATTGCTGCAATGTTTTGATTAAAGAGCTCAGAACTATCATCATTCCCCAAATACATAGAACTGGAAGAATGACACAAAGAGAGCAAAAACAAAAGAAAAATAAAATCCATTTTGGGTCAACATGGAAGAGACATAGGGCATCTCGACATTTTGCATCGTCCCCTAAAGGAAAACACAAGCCAAAATATAATGAAAATGAAAAATATATTGGATCAACATGAGAGATATATTGTGGTATCAATGCCTTGTGGCATCCCCAAAAGGAAAAAACACAAAAAAAGTGAAAAAAGTAAAGTAAAAGGACCGATTGGGTCAACATGGAAGAGACATAAGGGTGTCTCAATGATTTGCGTCATCGCCAAAAGGAAAACACAAAACAAAAGCAAAAAAAAAGAAAAGTAAAAGGACTAATTGGGTCAACATGGAAGAGACATAAGGGCACCTCAACACTTTGCATCATCCCAAAAAGGAAAACACAAAACAAAGGAAAAAGGAAAAAGGAAAAAGTGATGTACGACATAGAGAAGAATGAAGGTACAAATAGAAGAATGTCACAAAGAGAGGAGAACATCAAACATCACATCATGGGGGAACCCGATACATACATATAGGACACAAAAGAAAAATGTAAAAGGCTAGCAAGGAAAATGCAAGTCAACCATCAAGCGATACATCCACATCCCATTATCATTCAGGAGAATTGGAAGGTGAAAAACATAGCTAGGGACAAGGAAAAATGCATTACTAGTATAAGGCTATCGACTTCTTTCCCCTATTGAGTGCAAGGAAAGAATGAGCCAAGATAGGTGGTGGGAAAGATCATCTAATAGTGAGAATGGAAGATTCTACAACTATTACATGATAAGGTGGGTGGTAGGGTACTATGGGATGATAGGATAATAGTCGGTGTCATCGAAGTGGTACTTACTCAGTATTTCCTTCAATGTCTAACAGTCATTGGTTTGGTGTCCAAGAACATGATGGTATTTACAATAAGGTATATTGGAATCTTTGGGATGGATTACCAGCCTATTCATAGGTGGTAATAGGATGAGACATTTTTTAAAAGTATTTGGAGTTTCCTTTCACATTCACGTGGTGGATGGAGAGGAAACTTTAGTTTTTTCAATTTGTAAGGTCGTTTGCATTTACTAGATTCACCTTTTTCATGGATTGAAGGAGGAAGAGGACCCATGGGGATCCTATCATCCTTGTCATTAGAATCATGTAAGGTTTGTTCAAGTGGAAGGAAAACAGTCAAGTTGGGAGGGGAATCAAAGATCACTGTGCCATCATCCCGAAGTCTCCAATATTCAAAAGGAGGCTTGTTGTCATGAGGAGGATCTTGATATCCTAACCCTATTGTGTTTTCTTCTATTGGTCTTTGTTCTAAAAGTTGATTAATGTCATGTTCAATTGTTGTGTCACAGCCTTGTTTTCTTAAGATTGTAAAACCTTTTCCATAAGTTTCTTCAAGGTTTCAATTGGTATGTTGGTAACTTTGTTATCATAAAATGGTTGAGGAATTGCTTGTTTAGAGGAACTAGGTCCACCTATTGGAGGGAACTTAGGTCCATCATTTTTTTCAAGATGTAGGTAACCAAATGTATCAGGAGGTGATACAGTAGGAAGGTCTGGTTGTTTCATGGACAAATAAAGGATGCATTGGCTTCAAGGTTGTCAAGGCATTTGTTTAAGAACTTATTCATGCTATCATCATGTTCTCCAATGATGTCAATCACACAAGGAGGACATTCATGAGGAGTTGAAGGAGCATGAGGAAGCTCAAGGTCAATAGGATCAGTTCCAAAGGCACAATTTGACATGTCTACTAAAGATTTTAATGACATCCAAAACTTATTAAAGTGAAAAGCCATGATGACTATGAATGAAAGTAAACTGAGATGCAAGAAAAAGATGAAAACAACAAATCGAGAAAATATGACAGAATATAATAATAGAAAACTATAATGCAGAAAATGCCCAGAAAATGCCAAAAAATGTTGTTCAAAATGTCCAACTGGACTGATTCGCCTAGGGTGGCGAATGAGTCCAAGGATGAATTCTTTTGAGTTTTTTCATAAATATGAAATGCAATTTGATGTGTTTTAGATTTTTTTATGCAGAATTATGATGCAAATGCATAAATTTAATGTTTTTAAATGATTTGAAATGCAAAAATGAAAGCTATATGATGTTTTCACTAATGCAATTTTTGAAAACCCTAGGATGCAAAACAATGAAAAACCTAATGCAATGTTGATGCAAGCTAAACCTAGGATGCAAATGCACTTGAAATCAGAAGTAAAAATGCTCCAACATTGGGTTCACCAAAATGTAAACAAAGATTTTGGCAAACCAAAATGCTTTATGCTCCTTCTAGTGTTTTTCACCTAAAAGGAGATAAGATTAGGTGCCAAAATGCAATGTTCACATTCAAGGATTGATGTGATGTAGGTGCAATATGCCTAGATGAGATAAAATAAGTGAAAATAACTAATTAAAATAGATCACTAATTGAATGTAAACTAGGAAATGCAAAGTGCTGGAAAACACAGTGTTGTATGCAAACATGAACTAGAAACATGCACAAATGAAAACATAATGGAATGAAACTGAATGGGGTGCACCTAGAAATTCAAAGTAGATCTGGGAAGGTTGTGGAATTCTACAAAATTCAATGTTGATGCCCACTAGGACTCATTCACTACAGATGGTGAATCAGTCCTATTTCTGGTAAAATCTGTCGAAATAGGTTTTGGGATGTCGGGAACACAAAAATTCAAGAAACTCTTTTTCCATCCTAGAACTAGGATTCATTCACCATAAATGGTGAATCAGTCCACCTACATATTTATGAAAATTCAAAGGTCAACTCTATGGGTCCTGGTTTGCACTTTTCTGCTTGTCAACTTGTTGGATCTAAATTTGTAGAAAATGAGCTAAAAAAGGTCTTCAAGCTCCAATTAGGGTTATGTTGACTATGATGACTTATATGACTTATTGACCACTTTTCAACACCTTTCTCCTTGAAAATCTACCTACAAGACCTGCAAACACACATGCAAAGAGAGAAAAATAGTTAAGGGTTAGAATATAGGGGTTTACCTTGGTCAAACCCCACTTTGGTAATCAAACCCTTGATAATGAAATGAAATAAGAAAGGAATGATGAACAAATAACATGAAAATATCATAGACTCACCAAACCCTTGTTGTTGAAACATGAAGATATGTCAATGGTTGCTCCAAGATGCTTGATAATTGCTTGATTGAGTGATCATATGATGCTTAAGTGAATGCTTAGATGGATTGAATGCAAGAATGAATATTTGAATGAATGGAGGTTAAAATAAATAGAAAATCATGTATTTATAAACAATTATGCCCTAATTTCCTGAAAATACATCACAGTCCAACCTTAGATCTTTAGGAATAAAAATTGACTAGTAATTTGAATTTATTTTGATTTTTATGCCAAGAGGGACTCGTTCGCCACCCTGGATGAATGGGTCCCACTCAAGGAATATGAGTGGGTGTCAAAAATTATATTGTATTAAATAATGTTTGTCGGGTTTACATTCAAAAATACACTTAATTAAGGCATGTAAGTGCATAAAGGGGCCAAATAAAGCATAAGAACAGTGTATCTAGTGATGACAAGTCTAGAAAAGCATGAAATTTTGTTACAACACTTTAAAATAAGACTTGGTAAGTGATAAAAAGAGGGTATGTAGGTGAATTATAATAAGAAGAGTCTAGAAAATTGTGAAAATGTATCACAACACTTCGCAACACCTTTACAATACATCATAAAGTCTTAGAAATTCATAAAGATTCAAGACCTAATGTGAATGTGTGGGCCACATTGCAAAATTAAATCAAGGAAAAATAAAGCCAAATAAGCACAAAGAGGGACAAAACCAAAAAAAGTAAAGGTTACTTTTTCCATGTCCACAACTCCAAATTGATCTAATTGGTTTCCAATCCTAGCCTCCTCAAATTAGCTTGCAGCTTGGCAACAATTACTACCACTCTTTCCAAATACCCTCACAAAATCTCTCAATTAAACTCTTGTAAAACCAATCTCTAACTCTCTCACAAAACTTAGAAGAATAGAGTAACTCTCACAAAATAACAAAAAAATGTAGATATACGTCCCTTTGAGGTAAATAATTCCGCTATTTATACACAAAAATGAGCATCTACAAGCTAGAAACAAGGTAAATGAATCGACACTTCTTAGCTCATTGACTCGACTCAGCATTGTAAATTAAAGGTGGCAGATTTCTAACTTAAGACTCAACAAAATAGCATAGCAAGTCGCTCCTTTCATGGACAACAAGAAAACTACTTACAAATGCAAGGAAAATAATCACATAGGTCGACTCTATCCATGCCAATTTCTACTTGACTTATTCTTGAATTCAATTTGGTTTTCATCACTAGAAAGAACTCATAAAGCAGACTTCTAAAGCAATGTAGTTATTCATAATTTGGTGTCGACATAAACTTCCTACGTGTTATTTGGTGTTTATAGATAAAATACCAATTCAAAGCTTTAAAATGAATTTCAAATTGCATTCAATACTCTTAACTATGTCTTATAACTATTTCCATGTGCCTTTTAATGTGTTGTGTTCCCTTTGCAAAGCATGGTAATCTTTGTTAAATGTTTTTAGCGTTGCCTTTAATGTGCGCTACTCACCAATGTTGCGCTTTTCACTATTAAAGATATGTGCTACATATTATACCATGTATAGTATGCACTTTGCATTTAAAACATTCAGCGCTTTATATATATATATATAACTTAACATGTTATTATATATATGTATATATACGTACATATATTTATTTATAAATATATATGTATATCAACTCATACATTATAAATATGCATCATTCAATATTCAAATGCATAAACTTATATTCATTTATTATCCAAATTAATATCACACATGTATATATATATACATATATACTTATGTATATTTACATATATATTAATATACTTGTATGGACATTGCCAACACATCATTACATACACGTATATCAATATATACACATATACATATATATTCATTGTATATATATATATAACATTACCTTCAAACATACACAATAGCAACAACATTGACTAACATATATACACTAAATATATATACATATATATACATGTCATTTTGTCCATTTGATGTTCCCATGCATATGGCTAATTTTTCCATAAGAATGCATAGATATTTCTATCGATGTATACTTGTGTACATCTTTACTCATGTGTGAGTACATTGTAGACATGTGTATATGTATGTATATATATATCCTATGTATATATCCTATGTATATATCTCATTGATTGCACTCTTATAGAAGTAATCACAAATACAAAGGAACTCAAACACTTAATTCAAGCATGATCTCACAATCAAAAACAAAACCTCTCCTAAACAACCAAACCAATATATCTTACCTTTTTCCCATATCTATTGACTTGACTTGACCAATCTAAAAGTGAGTGTGTGAAAGCTCAATTAGGCTCATTAAGGGTTACCAGACCAAAACTCTTCGAGCTTGAGTGATACTTCCCCTCCCTTCTAGAGACATGAACCTATACCTACAACCAACTTAGCACATTTACAAAGGTAGTCAATTGATCACAAAATAATCATTTGCATTATATATTCTATAGTCAAAATTAAGACATATATCACATCAATTTGAATCAACCATTTATTAATTATATTTCCAATGATTCATACAAATAAATTACATTCACAAATTTATTTCCATCAAAGTTACAAACACACACATGCATATGCAAGTATTTCATCTAGCTTGGTAAAAGTAACTAGGTAAATACACGAGGTGTAAAATATTCCCCCCTTGTGAATCATCATCCCCAATGATCTTATGTAGAAAACATAGATATAAAGCCTAAAACACATCACAAAAATATTGTTTTCAAGATCTCCCAAAATCATGTAAAACATGTGGAAACTTTTGCTCAATTTCAGCATAGTCTTCCCAAGTAGCAAAATCTTCTACGTACTAGTCCCACTAGACTTTGCACTGCAAAACCTCTCTATTATGTAAGCGAAGCTTACACGTTTCTAGCACCTTAATAGGTTCAATTGTTACTACTCCTGGGTCCTATACTTGTAAATCATTCCAATCAATGACATGATTAGATCACCTGGTATATAATTCTTTAGGTATGAGACATGAAAGACATTATGCATCTGGGCAAGAGTTGGTGGCAACACTATTTGGTAAGCAACAGGGTTTACTTCCTCTAGAATCTCAAATGGACCTACATATCGCTAAACTAGTTTGGATAAATTTCCAAACTTGATGGAACTCTTTTGAGGTTTTACGCTTAACAACACCTTCTCACCTACTTCAAATTTTCTAGGTACTCTTTTAGAATTTGCATAGCTTTTCCACCTATCATTGGCTTCAACTATCCTTTTCTTAATAATTCCAAATTTCTCTTCCATTTCTAACATCTCTAGTCCAAGACTTACCCTATCCTGTATCTTATCCCAACTTATACCTGAGTTTAACATTTTCTACAATACGATGCTTCAAAAGGAGCCATCTTAATCATAGAATGATAGGAATTGTTATACACAAACTCCACTAAAGGCGAGTAATCTTACCACTTTTATTTCCAATCCATTCAATATGTTCTCAGTAGATCTTCTAATACTTGATTCACCCTTTTAGTTTTCCCATCCATCTCTGGATGATATGTAGAACTTATATTCGATTGAGTTCCAAGTGAGGAAAACAAGGTTTGCTAAAACCTAGATGTCACACAAGCATCCCTATCTAAAATAATCTTTTCATGAATCCCATGTAATCTAAACACCTCTTGAACAAATTTTCAAGCTATGATAGGAGCTCCATCCATTAAATTTCTAGGAATAAAATACACTACTTTGGTAAGTTTTTCCACTACCACCAAAATGGAATTGTTCTTATTTCTCAACATAGGGAGACCCTACACAAAGTCCATATTGATGACTTGGCACTTCCTCTTAGGAACATCATGAGGATATAAAAGACCTACTGGGTGATGATGTTCAACTTTCACCCTTTGACACTCTAAGAATTTTGCAACAAATCTAGCAGTGTCTCCTGTCATCCCTTTCCAAAAATATAATGGCTTCACATCAGCTAACATCTTAGTCACACCTAATGTATGGAATATGGTGTTTCATGCACTTCTTTCCACACTATATTTCTCAACTTTTCAGAATTAGGCACATAAATTATTCCTTTAAACCTTAACAATCCACTAGGTTCAAATGAAATCCTTCATACCTTGCATCTTGTGGATTATCCATGAGTACTTGCTTAACTTTCTCATAGTACTTGTCACCCTTGGATTTTTGCAATACTTGACCCTTAAAGTTAGTTTGAATGGATACCAATGAGGCGATGTGCCTTCTATGACTTAGGGCATCAAAAACCTGATTCTCTTTTCCCTTGATGTAATTGATATTAAATTCATAATCATATGTCAACTCTAACCATCTTTGTTGCCATGCATTTAGATTGGGTTGGCTAAAAAAATACTTAAGACCATGATGATCAGTTTTTAGTTCAAATGGCTTCCCAAGAAAGTAATGTCTCCACATTTACAATGCATGAACAATTGTTGCTAACTCCAAATCATGTGATGCATAGCTTTCCTCATAGGGCTTTAAATTTCTTGATTCATAAGCTATGACCTGCCCTTCTTGCATCATCACTCCACCTATGCCTTCACCTGACACATCCATGATGATAGTGAAGTTACCCTTTAGGTCTGGTACTCTCAATATCGAAGGCGTAGTCAACTTCTCCTTAAGTAGATCAAATGTCTCTTGAAATTTTTCAATCCACTGAAACTTATTTCCTTTCCTTTGCAATGAAGTAATAGGAAAAGCTATCCTAAAAAAAATTGCAACAAACTTTTGATTGTAGCTAGCCAAATACATGAAACTACTAAATTTTGGTACATTCTTAGGTACTATCCATTCTAGCACCGCTTTTATTTTAGCTAGATCCATTGAAATTCCCTTAGTTAAAATTATGTGACCTGGATACTACACCTTCTTCTGAAAGAAAGTACACTTAGAGAGTTTTCCATATAGCTCTAGTGATGTTCACTTAACTATTAGAGAACTATCTCTAAATTTTTGCAATGATCCTCTTCATCCTTGGAATAAATTAAGATATCATCCAAGAATACTAAAACAAACCTATCCAAACAATCCTTAAAAACATTATTCATCATGTTCATAAATGTTGCAGGTGCATTAGTAAGTCTAAAAGGTAAGACTGTAAAATTATAATCCCCATATCTAGTTCTAAAGTTTTTCTTGAATATGTCTTCATCTTTGATTCTCAGTTGATGGTAACCTGATTGCAAATCAATCTTTGAAAACACATCCTCTCCTTGCATCTAATCGAATAGATCATCGATACATGTAAACGGGTACTTATTCTTTATCGTAGCTTTGTTAAGCATCTAATAATCAATACATACACACAGTATTCCATCCTTATTCTTTATGAGGATCACTGGCACTCCCCAGGGTGAAACACTAGGTCTTATCAATCCCTTAGATAATAACTCCTCCAACTGTGCCTTGAGTTCCATTAATTCTATAGTAGTCATTCTATAGGGAACCTTGGATATAGGTTCAAATCCTGGTACAATGTCAATAGATAAATTGAATACCCTCTTGGGAGGTATTCCAAATAACTCATCTGGAAATGCATTCATAAATTTTCATAAAGTGGAATATTTCTCCATATTTGTTTCTCCATATTCCACCATTTCTCCATATTCCACCATTTCTCCTTCTTCAATCTCTAAAGAATCTTGTGGTTCAAAATCCATGACATTATCTTAAGGAGTGACTTCCTTGAGTTCTTATATTTTGACTACAAATAGTTGGCAACCTTTCTTTTTCACCCCAAGAATTTGCATGGCAAAAATCTGGTGCAACTTAATCTCTCTTGGTGTTCCTTGTAACGTCACCCAATTTCCTAGATCATCTAGACAATCTACTACCTTGGAATGACAATCTAATTTGGCTCTATGTTTCCATACCCAATTCATTCCTCGAATGACATCATAAGATCCTAGGGGTGCAATATACAAGTTTACTTTAGTTGAGAAACTAGGAAGTTCTACCCTGGCTTCAAACAAGCATTGCTCTTGTCCGGTTTGCATGCTCAATAACCCAAGACTTTTCCATAAATCATTTTTCTAGATATTTTATTAGCTACTCTAGGTGAAACAAAATTTTCTATTGCTCTAGTATTAATAAGTATAGATATAGGTATACCAAAGAAAATACCTAGAGTTTCCACTGGTGTGACCTAATATTCAGCTTGTCGATTGTCCAAGGCTACATGTCCATCTTCTCCTGGAATGCAATTTTTTGTTGAGGAACAAATTTTTTGTTCGCTTGAGATCCTAAAGTTTTTTGGGGGCATTGAGTGGAATAATGATCCCCTCCACAAGTAAAGCATCCTTCTATTGGTCCCTTCATTCTCGCAAACTTATCTATTTTACTAACATTCCCTCCAGTATTATTGAAATTGTTGTTTTTGTTTCCTCAGCGATCTCTTCTAGGTTTGTTCTAGTTGTTATGAGATCCCTTATTCCCTTTCCTTTGATATTCTTGTGCTCCAATAGAATTCTTTGGAATTGAAATGGCTTTGAGTTTATGCTCTTGCTTGACTTCATTTTCATATACAAGATCCATAGTAGTTTGACCATGTACATCCACTTCACCACCAATTAATCTATTTAGCCCCATGATGAACTTTATAATTCAAAATCATTCATCCTTCTAGTATATTGGCATGCACTTCAGAAGACGAGTGAACTTTTCCCAGTATTCGTTCACCGACATATCACCTTGCCTCAAATTTTGGAAACCAGTCAACTTTTGGTCATAAAAGAGTTGGGGTGGCCATATTTTCTAGAATATTTCAAAAAAATCATTCCAAGTTAAATTTAGAGAACCAAGACCAAGTTCCAACTTTTTTTTCATCCACCAGTTAGAAGCTTCTTCCATTAACATAAAAGCACCTCAAACAACTTTGGTGCCCTTAGAATAGTTTCTAATTTCAAAATATTTTTCCATTTGAATTAACCAAGCCTCAACCTCATCTCCACTGGTGCTTCCCTCAAATTTTGGTGGAGTAACTTTTCTCATATCCCTAGACAAAGTTTCCACACATTTTCTTTTGCTACTTTTAGATTTAGACAGAGATTCTTCTCCCCTATGTTGAATTGATTGATTAAGATCATGATAATTTTCTCCTTCATCCTCATTAGGTATTTCTTCCTCTTCACCTAATGGGATTTCTTGCTCTTCTTTTCCTTTCGCTTCTTGTGCAATATTTTCTATCCTTGCCCAAGTTTCATCCATAATTGATCCGGGGGACAATTTTTCAGTGAAAATTGAAGTGTTCCCAATGCTCCAGATTTCAGCTTCATCAGAAAGAGAACGACGTCCTGGTTCCAACGCAACTTGAACGGGGTGAAAAGGACTCTGTTTGTGCAAGTTACAGCCAGTCAAACTTTCAGTCAAACTGGGTTCAGGGGCGTCCAAAAGGCGGAAAAAAATAATCATCTCAGAAATCGACGAAAGTAGTGTCATCGCGAAGAGCTCGTCGAGACGATTCCGACGGCGTTTGTTTCGTCGAAATCCGACATCATACGCTCGAGTTACAAGCAGTCAAACTTAGTCAACTTGAGGGTACCAAGGATGACGTCAGTGGATTGTCCATACTGTACGGATTCCACATAGTCGAATTCCAGCGAGACAAGTGGCAAATGAGTCATCTATACGGACCAATCATTGGCTGGCACGTGTCCGTCCGTACAGGTGACGTGGCTCTCCGTACTCCGACGTGGTAGCATACGTGGCAGATTCCGGCGAGTTAGAACACGACACGTGGCACCCAGTCAGTGACACTTCATCTGATGAGTCAGCATTTTTGGTGAATCAGGGCTCGACACGTCAGCATCCTTGTCGGCGAACGATTAGTCCTCGTCGGCAGACAGCGTGGCAGGGTGTGGCCAATAAATGCTTGACACGTGTCATCTTTGTTTAGCGCATATCCGACCGATGATGGAGTTTGTTTCAACCAAAAAATATGGTGGTTGTGATTCGAACCAACAACCTATAGCCAGTCCGAAACCGTCGCTAGCCCTTGCACCGGTGCATAGTCACCTAATTCATTTAGGTGGCCGTTTTATTTTATTGTCGATTTCGTTAAGATTTTTGGTTAAAACGAGCAGTCGGGGGTTTTGAACCCCCGACCACGCGGGGATTAAAAGGATTTGCCACCATTGTGCCATGCAAGGGTCCTATTATATACGTGGACCGCGGTTGTTTTTGATAAATATTTCAAACCGAATCCTTAACAAATGGCTTGATAAAGCCTAAACAAACAAAACCACCAAAAACCTCCTGAAACAAGAAGATGTCAGAGGATAAAATAGACCTGATACGAGCTGATCAGGGAAGATATGCATTTAATGGAGTGGTTAGGCCTAATTAGGCAAATTTCTTGTATAAAAAGGGGGTATAGGCCTTGATTTTACAAGTCCAGGTGGAGATAGCGAGAGAATGCTCGAGAGTTCTTGAAGACGTTTCTGCATATCAAAGTACTGTCATGCTGCTGAATGCTTGAAGGAGATAGTCTTGAAGCCATTGTAATTGAATTTGGAGCTAATCGGATCGGTCCTCCATTGGAGAGGGACCCGGAGACGTAGTCCTTAGGGACGAACTCCGTTATCAATTTTGGTTTCGTCTCTCTATTTCTTCTCTCTTTTCTTTCTCAGTTTATTCTTGGCATTTAATTATTTTATGTTCATTTATTTCATTTGAGCATTTAAATTTGTAATCACTTAAGTTAAACGTTGTAATAATCGATCTTTTACGTTAAGCATTCTGTAGCATTTAGTCCTAGATCCTATATAGATCAATAATGGCCAAGATGTGGTCCAACTTAGTTTCAGTATTATCTAGACCTTGTCCAACTTCCTGACTTTCTCCAAGTTTATTCCTTGTTCTTACCATCCTTTCAAGAAAAATTTATACCTGAAGGTTCATCTATATTAGATCCTATCATGGTTCACTTAATATATTGAAAAACTTTTCAAAAGAGAAAAAATTTACACACAAGAATTTGTATTTTTCTCACAAGTTTTGATATAAAAAATAGTGTTTCATTTATTCATAATGATTTTCAATTTCCTTTAATTTACATTGAATGACTGTTCAAGTAGTCAAGAGGAGATTATCCATCGGATTCACTCTTAGATACATAGCTTAACGAGGTATACCCCTCATATTTTTTTCATCTCTAATATGCTCTTCTCTATCCCAAAAAAGATAATATCCCTCAAATTTATCTTTTGATACATAATTTCAAGGTACATAACCTCTAACTCACCACTTGAGGATGTAACAATTATTTCAGCCATGGGTAAAACACGAGGGTCTCTAAAAAACATAGCTAGACTAATTCTACATTCTGAGGGCATATCCCTAGAAAGTGATAATGAGTCTGATTTTTTTGAAGAGACAAGAGGTAGATAGTTGAAGTTGGCTTCATTTCTCATCCTTCTCTTCTCTTGGCTAATTCACGATAGAGCTTGACTGATTGTCTCAGCATCACTTAGCTAGATGGAATTGTCATAGTTAGTTCCCTCTATAGTACAAACAAGGGTTTCCTTTTCCTTCTTTTCCCTTAGGTAACGCTCATTCTCCATTACTAACTTTCTTGCAGTTAACCTGAAATGTACCATCCTGGCACAAGAATTTTCCAAATATTATATTCAAATAATGTTGGAAGGGAAAACATAGCGAGCACATAGGTTCCAGAGTTAAACTTAGTAGCTCTAATACCACGTGTAACATGCCCCTTGCTCAACTCGATAATTTTCCTAAGTTTTACCACAAGTAAATTTAAACTAATTTCCAAACACATATCAATAAAAAAATTATTTTCAAAACAAGATAATATGCACATATGACAACAATAAATTATCATTCTCATTTCATTCAATGAAATGTACAATATTTCCAAAGAAATGATTTCATAATCTAGATACAAAATACATTTTTAATCTTTCAAATAAATAGATACAAGATACATACTTAGCTCATATGAGCTGCATTGGCACTAGAAATACGAATGATCTAGTAAATCCTCTTTCAAATATTGGCTCATCGACTAAGAGGAGAAGCATCACTCAAGTTATTTTTCACCATCCACAAATTGACTGCGGTCCCCCACACATCTACCACATATGGTAAGATGGGCCTACCCTTCAACGAAGAGCTTTGGTCTAGAAACTTGAAAATACTAGCCAATCTTGAGTCAGTGTTGTGTCCTACATAACTAGAACCTTACCATATAGCTTATCTATATTCTACATGTATGACAATCCTAGACTAGCATGCTCTAAGGTAACACAATGAACTGGTAGTGTAACTAGTGGCAAATTACATCACTTTATCCAAAGTATTCATCACCCCTAACTTAGAATGGATGTCACATGCTCATCCACCATTCCAACTCAATTTTTTAAGACCATTCATATTCTATGGATAGGAATTTCCCTCCATTTGATCATCTTTAACCCTAGGAACAACCTATATACACTATGTTCACTATTACTCTTCTATAGGTTAAACATGTGTTTCCATAACCTACCGATTCAAATCTAGCTTTAGCTATATAAACTCCAATATATTGAAGTAATTAGTACTAAATATACATACATCCACTCCTTAATATGGAGTATGTACAAACACTCAAGCAATAGAGAATCCAAACTATAAACAACAAGTGACTTCAATTTCACATAGGTTGAAAACAATCTTTCCCTAAATACATATTATGTTTTTTTTTAAAAAACAAGAAATTCACATCATTCCAAATTCAAAAAAATCATAAAAGAGTACGATTTAGCATGCTTGTAAGTATAAGCTCCAAGTTTATCTAATTGGTTTCCAATCCCATCCTCCTCAAATCAGCTTTCAGCTTGGCAACAATCACTCCCACTCTTCTCAAATACCCTCACAAAGTCTCTCAATTAAACTCTTGTAAAATCACTCTCTAACTCTCTTACAAAACTCAAAAGAACAAAGTAACTCTCATAAAATAACAACAAAATGCAAATATGTTTCCCTTTGAGGTAAAGAATGCCTTTGTTTATACATAAAAAATCAGCATTTATAGGCTAGAAACAAGGTAAATGAATTAACACTTCTCAGCTCATTGATTCGACTCAGTATAGTAAATAAAAGGTGGCAAATTTATTATAACTTAATACTCAGCAAAATAGCACAACAGGTTGCTTCATTCATGGACAACAAGAACACTACTGAGAAATGCAAGGTAAATAATCACACAGGTTGACTCTATCTATGCCAGCTTCTACTTGACTTATTCTCCAATTCAATTTGGTTTCCATCGATGGACAAAGCTCATAAAATAGACTTCTAAAGAAATGTAGTTATTCATAATTTGGCGCCACATGAACTTCTAACATGTTGTTTGGTGTTTAGAGATAAAATACCAAGTCAAAACTTTTAAATGCTTTTCAAATTACCTCCAATACTCTTGACTATGTATTATAACTATTTCCACACACCTTCTAATGTGTTGTGTTCCCTTTGCAAAGCATGGTAATCTTTGTTAAATGTTTACAGTGCTGCCTTTAGTGCACACTACTCACCAATGCTACGCTTTTCACTATTAAAGATATATATTATACCATGTATAGTATTCTCTTTGCATTTAAAACATTCAACGCTTAATATATTTATATTCAGCGCTTATTCAAACATTAAAATATATCAATAATATTATATATATATGCACGATATATAGATTCTATTATACATATATATACATATATATAACTAACTTAACATGTCATTATATATATGTATATATATATATATATATATTTATATTTATATATATTTATGTATATCAACTCATACGTTATAAAATTATATGTCATTCGATATCCTAATGCATAAACTTATATTCATTTATTATCTAAATTAATATCGCACATGTATATACATATATAAACATATATATTTATATATATATATATACTTGTATGGGTGTTTCCAACACGTCATTACATACACATATATCAATATATATATACATATACGTATATATATTCATCGTATATATATATATATATATTCAAACGTGCACAATAGTAATAATATCGATTGGCATATATACACTAAATATATATATATATTCAAACGTGCACAATAGAAATAATATCGATTGGCATATATACACTAAATATATATATATATGTGTGTGTGTGTGTGCCACTTTTTCCATTTGACGTTCCCATGCATATGACTAATTCATCCATAAGCATGCATAGATACCTCTATCTACGTATACTTATGTATGTCTTTGCTCATGTGTATGAGTTCATCATATGCATGCGCATATGTATGTATATATACATCCTATGTATATATCTCATCAATTGTATTCTTAAAGAAGTACTCTAAATAAAAAGGAACTCAAACACTTAATTCAAGCATGATCTCACAATCAAAACATAACGGAGCTCCTAAACAACCAAACCAAGGTATCTTACCTTTTTTCCCATATCTATTGACTTGACTTGACCAATCTAAAAGTGAGTGTGTGAAAGCTCAATTATGCGAGCATTAAGGGTTACCAGACCAAGACTCTTCTCTTGAGTGATACTTCCCCTCCCTTTCAGAGGCGTGAACTTGTACTTGCAATAGACACGTAAAATGTACTGATTGACGCTACACACTTGATCCTGATTACTAACACCATTTCATCTTGAATCATCTCTTTAGCTTGTCATCACTCTTCGTCCCTTAATTAAATTAATAATCATTTATCTAATTAAGTCACTCTCTCTCATTAATTAAATAAATCAATGTTATTTAATTAATCTTCTAATCTCTATTTAATTAAATAATTCATTTTATTTGATTAAATCTCTAAAGTCATCTTATTAAATTAAATAAATTAAATCTTGTTTAATTTCATCTAACATCATCCCCTCTAGTTAAATAAATCAAAATCTTTATTTAATAACTAAGTCTAAATCATTTTCCTCTCAACTTTGATTTATTTAAATCCTAAAATCTAAGTCAAAATTGTCAAATCACCTAACATCATCATAATTAATCAAATCTTGATTAATGCTAACTCTAATCCATGCCCCATCCTCTAGTTTTTGCCATTTGCACATGAAAATACATTTAATTAATGTATTAAATCCCTATTTTCTCTCAACTTGGCATCTTTAGGGGAATATTCTTCCAAATTTGAAAATCCCTCCAAGTGGGTTTGTCCTTCCAAAAGACATTCATTCTCTCTTACATGTCCTTGTGCATTGAGCCAAGTGGAATTTAATTCATTATTTTTCCCTCTAAGCATGTCATTTCATAATTTTTAAATTCCACCTAATCTCATTTATTGTGCACACTCATCAAAATGTGCTCAAGCTTCTTCCATTCACATCTTGACAAGTGGCACTTGCCCATTGGAGGTTGAATGATCCACATTGCTTCATTTTGAGAATTCCTCCATCTTGTCTTTCTATAAATAGAAGGCTCATCCTTTGTTTTGATCATCCACAATTTGAACAAGTCTACTATACTCAATTTCATCCTAAAGCATATCTATTTTCATCAATTTTATGAAGGTCTTAACTAGGTTATGCAGATTTTTCATCATGGAGCTCAATTGAATCAACCATCAAGTGGATCCACCTTCATCAAATCATCACAAGCTTGCATAGGAGTTGGGAAAGGGCCAATTTCCACATCAAATTGGCACCAACTCCCCCATGGGATTGAGTGTTTGCATCTTAATATAGGATTTCATTGCTTTCTTGGTTCATTTTCTTCATTTTCTTTCCTATTTGAGCTTTGCAAATGAATTTCATGGGGAATCTTTATTCTCACTTACATTTGATCTAATGATGTGTTTGTTTCTTATGTTTATACAGGTCTAAGATTGGGGTTCTACATTTGGCGCTATAAGGAGGGAAAATCTCAAGTTCTAATTATGTTTTTTTAACAAAATTTCATGTTTTTTTGTGTTTTTTTGGTGTCTATAGGGAACTGTGTTGCTATCAGTCTAGCAGCCCCATACAAAACTTCTATCAGTCCAACGGCACCATACATCGACGCCACAAATTCCAAACTCCACTGCTATAACCTTCCCGCCCAGAAATTCAAAATTTCAAACTATGACACTAGTCCAATTTTCGAGCATGGGAATTTTTTTAACTTCAAACTACGCCACCATCATACTCTCTAGTCTACTACAGAGTTTCGCTTGCATTCCTGGCAGCGCTATATAGCACTATTGAGTTCTTCAAACAATTCCACATATGCAAGTTGCGCCGCTGGGGGAAGTAAAAAGTTAAATTTTAGTTTTTTTGACAAGTGCTTTTTTTATTTTGATCATCTGGGCTATTAATTGCTTTTCTAACCTCTATTTTTTAGTCCTAATTGGTTTTTTGTAGGTTGGCTTAGTCAAAGGTGAAAGAGGGAAACCAAGTTGAAGTTTCATAATGACATCATCATCTCATTACATCAAGTGTTTTTTAACACTTTAGTGTTTTCTTAACACTTTGGGAGAACTTATAATATTTCTTCTAAGGATTTGTTACCTTTATATGCTTGGGATACACTAAATTTCTTTTGGGCACTAAAAAGAACACTACAAAAGCTTTCATTTTTTGTTACAAAGGGATTAAAAAGAACTTTAAGAAAAACTACTAGATTTTGTTTGAGGTTAACAATTGAACAATCAAAATTTCACACTTCCTTTGGTGCTTAAAAAGAAGTCACTCTTGCTTTGAAAGGATAAAATGAACATGTGCTTCTTTATCTTGTAACCACTTACTCAAAATAATACCATCAAAAAGACGTATGCACTTCTCTCGTGCCTCATGGCGATCTTGAGAATCAAAAGGATTTTTGGTGATCTTAAGTTGGGTAAAGTGATTTCCTCCACATTTCATTTGGGATTAAAAATTGAACAAATCTTGCGAGTGTGAGTGGAACATATTGTGTGTGTTCTCTCTTTTTTTCTCAACAAAGATCAATTGAACTATGAATATGTTTGCTCGCTTTTGTTTATCTTAGAGGGCCTACCTTGCGGGAAAAATTAATCACCAAAGGGAATGACCCAACTGGGAACACGCTAAAGCCAAGCGACTTCCACCCAGGATATGAGTGTGGGTACTGGAACAAAGGCCAGTATCAAGCGGATTATTCTGACGAGAAGGGCAGCAATGATCTCTCATCGCATGGATGGTCCCCCACGAATGGAATTCCCACATTAAAACCCTTGTTTAGAAAAGGCCAAAATCCTTGATCTATTTGTTGGTGCAAGAACAGTCATTCTGAAGCCACCCCACACTTTTACAACTTTTAGTAGAGATGGAAAGTATGCCATGGGATTTTCATGGGTACTAATGCCATCAAAAAGACGTATGCACTTCTCTCGTGCCTCATGGCGATCTTGAGAATCAAAAGGCTTTTTGGTGATCTTAAGTTGGGTAAAGTGATTTCCTCCACATTTCATTTGGGATTAAAAATTGAACAAATCTTGCGAGTGTGAGTGGAACATATTGTGTGTGTTCTCTCTTTTTTTCTCAACAAAGATCAATTGAACTATGAATATGTTTGCTCGCTTTTGTTTATCTTAGAGGGCCTACCTTGCGGGAAAAATTAATCACCAAAGGGAATGACCCAACTGGGAACACGCTAAAGCCAAGCAACTTCCACCCAGGATATGAGTGTGGGTACTGGAACAAAGGCCAGTATCAAGCGGATTATTCTGACGAGAAGGGCAGCAATGATCTCTCATCGCATGGATGGTCCCCCACGAATGGAATTCCCACATTAAAACCCTTGTTTAGAAAAGGCCAAAATCCTTGATCTATTTGTTAGTGCAAGAACAGTCATTCTGAAGCCACCCCACACTTTTACAACTTTTAGTAGAGATGGAAAGTATGCCATGGGATTTTCATGGGTACTAATGCTTGGCTGCCCCGTATAAGTGAGTGTCATGGAGGGGAGCCAGTGGGGTCAAGCATCTAACCATTCGCTAAAAGTAGGCATAGTTGGACTTGTCCATGTGAGGATTCAACAAATACAGTCTTTCATATCCATAGGGTCATGCTTGTTCTTGGAAACAAAACACTTTGCTTGTTCATAAATATTGGGAAAACAAACATTCAACATTATCATCAAACTTCAAACCCTTTAGGAAGAAAAAATCTTTGACAAAATTCATGTGTTATTGCTTTCCCTTGGGATTTTATCCTTAGAGGTTTCTAAACATTTGAATTTATATCTCAATTTGCTTACTAAAGCCAACAATAGGAAACTTTTTCCTTAATTTCCTTGATTTCCACATAATACACTTTGTGGATGATAAGAAGTTAGGACATTAGACATTTAGTTTGAAGAAACCTAATCAAGAATTGTTTGTGGTAAAATGAATTCATTAAGAAAAACTAATAACAATTGAACCCCACACATGTGTCTCAAATGATTTCATGCAAGATCAAAATTCAGAAACCAAAGTCAAAAGCTCTTAGTCCAAAAGATCATCAAAAGCGTCTCTCAACACTCTACGAATTCAGACAAAGATTGATTTTCTACTTTTATAGAAGAGCTTCAAGAAACAATCCCAATTTGTTCTCATTCTATTATTTTCAAAATCCAAATCTTTTTCGAGAATTTGAGCATCTTGTTTAGAGTAAAGTGTGTTCTTCAAAACAGAGGTCTTGTAAACAAGAGTCTTTTTAGGCGCACATAGGATTAGAATCAAAACCTTCATCCATATTTCAAACATCAACCAAAGCCATCTCACCAACAACTCTTGAAAATCTTGAAATCATCCTTAATGCTAGACATTTTGGCAAACCCATGAATCAAAATCCTTGAAACAAATCAAAATCCTTGAATCAAACATAAAAATCATCTTGTTTAGCTAGGTATATGTAGATGTATCCTTCTCCATATGCTTAGTTCAATTATCATCAAATCATCTTGTTTAGCTAGGTATATGTAGACACATCCTTCTTCATATGATTAGTTAAATTTTCATCAAATCATCTTGTTTGGTTAGGTGTGAGTAGATGCATCCTTCTCCCTAAACTTACTCAAATTATCATCTTGTGAGAAAGTCTATCCCATAGATAACATCCAATATCTTGGGATCTATTTGTTCATTATCCAAAATAAAACAATCCAAAACCAAATTAAGGTCAAATCAAAATCCATGAATCCAAGAATCCAAAAAGGTCCCAAAATTCTAGCATCCCCTCAAGATTTTCTAAGAGTTCAATCATCCATATCATTTTCCTTTCACACATTTCACCACCACACCTTTGATCCTTAATCATCCTAGATCTTCTTTTTGGAACGTCATTTTATGGTTCAAACAAGATAGCAACACAAGAAGAACACGGAGACCAACAAAGAAACATCAACTTCAAGTGACCTAAGCCAAACCAATTATGAAATGAATCTTGTTGGATCAAGCAATCCCCTAACTAATCTTTCATCATCATCACAAAATCCTCAAGAGGAAGGTCAAGTAGAGGACATCACCAATAATTCCTTTGGAATGACACAAGACAAGATCATTGAAATGGTCCAAAATCCCAAAAATCATAGAATTGTGAACATCATGATGAAGCTCCATCCCTCACAATATATGCTTGAATTAGCAAAACAAGGGGCTAAACTACCTTCTGATTTCGATGTGAGAAACATTGTGGAACCACCTTTTGGGGTCATGCCTCCAATTTCATCCATGCCCCCAATCTCATCCACACCTCCATTCCAAAGCATCACCCAACCCATCCCCCAAATTACATCATCCATTGCTCCAACTCAACCTATTGTTAACAAAGGGAGTGCATTTCTCAATGCGCTACAAACACACCCCCTTGTGAGTAATCAAGATTTGGACGCAAACACTATCTTGGGGAAAATTGTACCCTAAAATTCATTACACCCATATGTCCCCCTCACCTTTCATGATCCCAATGACCCATCATCATCATTTCATACAACACCTCAAGCCTCTCTCCCTATGACCTCACAAGGAGAAGGTGAATTATTTGGACCATGGGGCATCTTTGACCCTTCATCTTCATCATTTCCCCAAGGGAGTATGCCACTCACTTTTCCACCACTTCCACCCTTTCCATCAATATCCACACCACCTCTCGGTTTAGGGCTTCCCCCTTTACCAAGCATCAATCAAAAAAATCAAAGCAATCCCTCAATCATCAATCAAAGCATCATACTAAATCCTCCTATCTTGCCATCGATATCACAACAACAGATGGAAACCATCCCAATAATGCAAGTCACCATCACATCATCAGTCATCCCCCAAATATCTCAAAACATGGTCTCTCAAGGACCAACCATATTGATCACACCATCTACCACCCAAATCCCAATCACCAATACAACAGTGCCTCTCATCACCACAATAATGAACACCATTTTGAATCCACCACCACCGCCACCAAACAAAAACATATTAAACCAATATAGCTCATGTTACAAGCTTCTCAACAAGCTACCTATCAAAAGGCACTCCAGCAAATCCAAAACTAACAAGTTGCACAACTAGTTGCTCAGTAAGCACAAACACAATTAGTTGCACAACAAGCCGCTCAAGCAGCGCAATCCACTCAAGTCGCTCAAGCTGCCCAAACTGCTCAAGCCATGCAAGCTGAACAAGTTGCACAAATTGCACAAGCTTCCCAACAAGCACAAGCCTAGGCTGAGGCACAAGTGCAAGCTCGAGCCAAATACCAAGCTCAATAAGCAAAAGCACAAACACAAGTACAGGCACAAGCACAAGCACAAGCACAGGCACAAGCACAAGCACAAGAGCAAGCACAATACCTTACACAAAAACAAGCAACCCAACAACAACCATACCAACAAGTGTTGAATCAATACCAAGAGTAGCAAGAAGCAACCCAATTAGCAGCCCAACAACACGCGTTGTTGGTACAACATCAACAACAAGCTCAATAGTAGGAATTATTAGCACAACAGCAATAGGAACAACAACAATTGCAAGCATACTTGGCACAACAAAATGTGCAAGCACCATCCACCAATACACCAACCAATCCACCCATCCCACCAACAATTGAACCACCACAAAACACCTTCACTCCACCCCCTGATCCGCAAAATGATGTGACAGCACAAATCAGGTTGCTCTCGCAACAAGTGCTTGATCTTCAGTCAGGGAAAACCATGAAGACACCTAGCAACTTGTGTCCCTATCTTTTTGACATGAGTCTTGCAATGAAACCATTCCCAAATGGATTTGAGATCCCAAAATTTGATAAATACCGTGGGACAGGAAACCCTGAAGATCACATCAGGGAATTCCAAGTGCATAGCATGGAAGTCACATATGACGATACATATCTGATGCGGCTATTTCCTAGAAGTTTGGCTAGCCAAGCCATGGAGTGGTTCTCTCGCCTCCCTCCAGGCATCAAAAATTTCCAAGAGATAGTAGACGCATTCATAAAAAATTATGCATTCAATATCAGTATGGATGTAAGTCTATAGGAACTATTAGCTTTGAAACAAGGTAAAAACAAATCATTTGCTTCCTTCCTACAATGATGGTGATCCAAGGCCAATCAGAGAAAATGGGTCATGCCTTAAGAACAACAAGTTTGCACCATCATCTCCAATCTCAAAGGATAATTGGCATTACATCTCAAGGTGCAAGGTATCACCACATATGACCAATTGATCTCCAAGGTACTTAACATTGAACAGGCCCTTATCACACAAGGGGGGACACCCGCATATCCTGAATAGAAAAACAATCACCCATCCACTAGTTATAACAACAAACTTCGCACCTAGGCAAAAAATAGAAACATTACCAAAAATGGTGTTGTCCATGCCAAAGTTGTCATCAGTGCTCCTCGACAAAACACACTAGCACCCCAACAACAACCCCAAAACAACGGTTAGAATAATCGTCAAGCTAACACTGTAACTCAACAGTCGAGCAATCAGACAATCAACAATGTGAACGATCAAAAGGGGCCACCCCAATGAAACAAAAACTCCCCCAAACAGAAGTACATAGCCCTTAGGGAATCAGTTGAATCCATCATGAAGAGGCTAGTAGTGGAAAAACTCATCACAATCCCCACCTACAATAACTATCAAGAGCCCTTGGTGAAACCACTTTGGTACAAGGAAAATCACCTTTGTGATTTCCACAAGATCAAGGGACACACAACTACCAATTGTATGAGGTTAAAAAACTTAATTCAAGATCTCATTGATGATAAAATCATACATGTGGAGCAGCCAGCAAGAAATCAAAATCTTAAGATCTACACGAATCTCATGCCCAATCATAACAAAAAAGGGAACAATAACAATGATAAGGAAAAGGGTGAATTTAAAAGCGTGAATGATGTATATGACCATGTCATCGCATCCCTAGATGAGTATTGCACTGTTATCACCATCAAAGGAGCCCAAGTTGATTGTGGAGTCACCATAAGAGGCATAAAAATCACCATCGCAGGGTCATCTCAGCCTCCTAGAGCACCCGCTACCTACCCAAGATCCATTCCTAGTGGCTATAATGTCCTTGACCAATTGAAAAGAACCCCAGCTTAGATCTCCATCATGTTGTTGCTAAATATTTCATTAGCCCACAAAAAGATCCTTGAAGAAGCATTGGCTTCATCCACCATCTATGTGGATCTTGATGTTGAACAATTCCAAGCTACGGTCGAAAACATCATTACCCAAAATATTCTTACATTCTCTAATCAAGACTTTCCCACTCAATCATCTCACAATCGTGCACTCCATCTAGAGATCCTAGTGCATACCACAAAGTCAAGAGAGTCTTGGTGGATGGAGGTGCAGGATTAAACATCTACTCCCTCAAGCTCATAAAGAATCTAGGAATCTCAAAAGATTGCATTGAAAAAGGCAAAGGCATCACAATTAGGGCTTATGATGATCAAGAAAGAGTGTCTTAGGGAACTATTCAACTCCCTATTCAAGTAGGGCCAACAATTATGGAAAATACATGTCAGGTCCTTAACCTCGATATTCCTTACAACATCCTCCTAGGGTGTCTATGGATCCATGGGATGCAAGCAGTAGCATCAACCTTCCACCAATGTGTCAAGTTCACATACCAAGGCCAAAAGGTCACTATCCATGGGGATCCCAAACCCTTTTCTTACTGCAAGAGCCTAGAAGCAAAATATTACAAAATCCCCCAAGTACCTAAAAATGATGAAGGCCCATCAACTCCATACATTGATCTAGCTACTCTTGCCTCCACTTCTACAACAGAGACACCCGCCATCCCCACCATCTCTGATATCAAGGTCATTATCCAAGACAATGGGTGTGGACACTATCCAATTCCAAAACATGCTTTTGTGGTAGGAGAGTTACCACAATCTCCTAGGTCATGATGATGACCACAATCAAATGAGGCTTCCTCATCCGAAACATTCACGGCAGGATCTTCCAGCTTCAAAAGTTGGGGAGATCTTAGGTGGGAAGTAATAGAAGAGGACCCATCCCATCTCCTGTACCAATACAACAAACTGGCAGTTGATCTACCTATGGATGATAGCAGTAAAGGCTTACAAATGATGCTTTCCATGGGCTATGACAAACAAAAATCTTGGACAAAATGACAACAGGCTTGTAATACCCATCATTCCTAAGACGCGAATGAGAAATTTTGGCCTTGGATGTACCCCTCTGAGTATAACCATACATGGCAGAAATCCCTCGATTAAGAAGGTCAAAACTCCTCAGCAAATGACAGTCGCCCTTCAATTTCCTGTATCCACTAGTTTTCCTTTAGAAAACTTCACATTTGACATAACCGACGTTTGTAGTAGTAGTGATGATGAGGAAGATGCCCTAATTGACTTACCTGTGCTTTTCAATAATTCCTCTATCCTCATGATTAGTATCATGTCATTTGAGTCAACCAGTCAAACCCATGAAATCAACCTAGTCTACCCCCAGCTCATCGATTACAACCAACGAGGACCACCAATTCTAGACATCTTCAAAAATGATGAGGCATTCTCAGAATTCATGGGACTGCATAGCAACAATACCATGCAGAGATCACAAGGTTGGGTTTGATATCATTTTGGACACACAAGCTTACTATGGGGAGACGATTGAGTCCTTTAGTTGCAAAAGTGAAAACTTGAGAATAATCTCAAGGTCTTTGAGTTAAAACCACATTGTGGCACTCTCTGACCATAAAATAGTAAAAACAAGGGACATATCCAACAATGAAAACCTCTCTGAGGTGCCCGAGGATGAAGTATTCAATCTTCCTCTCAATGCTCTATGTTAGGAAAGGTTAGCAGTTCTAGCCAAGAAGTACAACCCAGTCAACTTGGGAATAGAGGAAACTCCACATATCACATTTTATGTTGAATAATTAATGTCAAAAGAACAGGAGCTCCTAACTTCTTTCTTAGGGGAGAGAAAATTTGACTTTGCATGGAGCTAAGCCGATATGCTCAGGCTTGATCCAAAGATTGTGGTCCACCATCTAGCAGTTTACCCTAAAGTAAAGCCTGTCAGACAGAAACTCAAAAAAATGCATCCCTAGATAGCCTTGTTAGTCAAAATGGAATTAAAGAAGCTACTTGATGCAAGGTTCATACGACCATTCGACTATCCGGAGTGGGTATCAAATTTGGTACCTATTTCAAAGCCTAATGGGGGCATAATGGGGGCATCCATATATGCATGGATTTCAGAGACCTAAACAAGGCATGTCCCAAAGACGACTTCCCACTTCCCAACATTTTCACTAATGGACGGATTCTCTGGGTATAACCAAATCATGATAGCCAAAGAATATCAACATAAAACAACTTTTACTTGTCCATGGGGGACATATTGCTGGAACATGATGTCATTTGGCCTAAAGAATGTTGGAGCAACATATCAGAGAGC